>JACXGM010037018.1:0-11065 GCA_016801145.1 Umbra pygmaea
TTAGACAATGAATCGATCAACACCTCGAGCACATCTGTCACTGCCAGAACACAGAGTCAGAGCAGGGTGCGTCGGGCAACCAGACAAGATCTAGTAAACGAACTACAAGTGACGCTCATGGAGAAGGAAATAAAGAGAGTGGATATGGAGACTGAGAAGCTGCGAGTGGAGAAAGAGAAATTAGAGCTTGAAAAAAAAAAATTACGTTTAGACATAAGGTTCCTCGAGCAACAACATATTATTATTGAGCAAGAAGCTGCAACATACACAACATTGTAAATAATAAACATGTGAAATTGTAGTCTACAATTAATATAGCCTATTGAATATGAATTCTAATAAATATATATATATATAGCTACCTATGTTCAGTGTCAATTAATTCATAATGACTTTAATAACGTTAGCTATTAGATTCAATGTTAAATATGCACATATAGCTAGGCCTAATTGTTAACTGTTTGAAACTGTTTTGACATTGGTCCAAGGCTACATTTGAAGTTGGACCAATGTCTAAAGTTGGCATGGTTATGTACTACCTGCGCCCTGGCTGCGCCTGCTATCTAGTAGGCGTAGAATCTACGACCAGGCACAGCTCATTGAGCGCTTACGCCAAGCTGGTGCAACAGGTATAAATATAAAGTCCGACGTAAAGGGCATTTTAGGTCGGACGTAGAGTTACGACCTATATACGTCCAGCTGGTGCAACCGGCCCCTGTATAGTGGAAATAATTGGTGGTGGTGGAAGCATGGTGGTGGCTTACTGATGTTTTGGAGGGGTGAGCTCTAAAGGCCTGGGGAAGCTTGTGAAAATGGATGGGAAGATGAATGTAGCATGTTATCGAACAATACTGGCAGACAATTTGCATTCTTCAGCACTAAAGCTGCACTTGTTACGCTCTTGGACTTTCCAGCATGACAATGACCCTAAGCGCAAAGCAAACTTGACCCTTCAGTGGTTACAGCAGGTGAAGGTTCTGGACTGATCATCACAGTCTCCTTACCTTAATATCATTGAGCAACTGTGGGAGATCTCAAACGTGGGGTTCATGTAATACGACCATATACTTTGCATAACCTTGCCAAGACAAATGGGCAGCTATTCCACCTGTAAGAATTTGGGGCCTCAAAGACCATTATCACAAACCCCTGCAGGCTGTCATTGATGCTAAAGGGGGCAATACACTGTATTGTGAACTGAGGGTATGCAGAACTTTGGACAGGGATCATTTCATTATTTTCTTTGTTGCCATGTTTTCTATTATGATTGTGTCATTCTGTTATGACCTACAGTTGATAATGAGTCCCATGACAAATTAACATTTGTTTTGTTTTCTCTTTAAAAATGGTACATACACTCACCTAAAGGATTATAAGGAACAAAATACTAATACTGGGTTTGACCCACTTTCGCCTTCAGAATTGCCTTAAGTCTACGTGGCATTGATTCAACAAGGTGCTGAAAGCATTCTTTAGAAATGTTGGGCCATATTGATAGGATAGCATCTTGCAGATTTGTGGGATGCACATCCAGGAAACGAAGCTCACGTTCCACCACATCCCAAAAATGGTCTATTGGGTTGGAGATCTGGTGACTGTGGGGGCCATTTAAGTACAGTGAACTCATTGTCATGTTCAAGAAACCCATTCGAAATTATTCAAGCTTTGTGACATGGTGCATTATTGTGCTAGAAGTAGCCATCAGAGGATGGGTACATGGTGGCCATAAAGGGATTGACATGGTCGGAAACAATGCTCAGCTAGGCCGTGGCATTTAAACGATGCCCAATTGGCACTAAGGGGCCTAAAGTGTGCGAAGAAAACATCCACCACACCATTACACCACCACCACCACCACCAGCCTGCACAGTGGTAACAAGGCATGATTGATCCATGTTCTCATTCTGTTTACGCCAAATTCTGACTCTACCATCTGAATGTCTCAACAGAAATCGAGACTCATCAGACCAGGCAACATTTTTCCAGTCTTCAACTGTCCAATTTTGGCGAGCTCTTGCAAATTGTAGCCTCTTTTTCCTATTTGTAGTGGAGATGAGTGGTACCCAGTGGGGTCTTCTGCTGTTGTAGCCCATCCGCCTCAAGGTTGTGCGTGTTGTGGCTTCACAAATGCTTTGTTGCATACCTCAGTTGTAATGAGTGGTTATGTCAGTCAAAGTTGCTCTTCTACCAGCTTGAAGCAGTTGGCCCATTCTCCTCTGACCTCTAGCATCAACAAGGCATTTTCACCCACAGGACTGCCGCATACTGGATGTTTTTCCCTTTTCACACCATTCTTTGTAAACCCTAGAAATGGTTGTGCGTGAAAATCTCAGTAACTGAGCAGATTGTGAAAAACTCAGACCGGCCCGTCTGGCACCAACAACCATGCCACGCTCGAAATTGCTTAAATTACCTTTCTTTCCCATTCTGACATTCAGTTTTTTGGAGTTCAGGAGATTGTCTTGACCAGGACCACACATCGAAATGCATTGAAGCAACTGCCATGTGATTGGTTGAGTAGATAATTGCATTAATGATAAATTGACCGGGTGTTCCTAATAATCCTTTAGGTGAGTGTATATTATCAGTTCTCCTAGGGGTATGCAAACTGTTGAGCTCAACTGACAGCTATGTTTGGTAACAACATTTAAATTAAGTTAATTAATGTGCGTTAGTACGGTGCAGGTGCAGATTTCCTGCCGAATGACCCCTCGTAGCGCATGGAATAAATAAATTTTTTGTGGATAAGAAAGACGATTACTTTGTCTATTGATGATGTTTGGACATGTCCATTCGACTATGTGTAAATTTAGTAATCAACAGCCATAGTACAGACTGTACTTTCATCTCATTTTCTCTGCTTGTTTTACTACACACAATGTAATTAGCACAAATTAACAGAAAACACCCAGGATAAGCGTGACTTAATGTAATTCTAAAACATGTATACTTCTGTTCTAATCACACAAAAATAGAGGACTCGATAGCGGAGCATGTTTAAATGGACTGTAGATATCCAATCTTCTCTTTGGCGTTGTGTACCGTCCCATTACTGTTTTTTTTCCTTCTCCCTTCCATCAGTGCCAGCACCTGTGTCATAGGACCAAGGAGAGTGAGAATTAATTCCCCAGGTGTTTAGCATGAGCGCTAATTGGCCTTCATCCCTATTATTTGAGGAGACCTTGCTGGGTGGGCCTATCACACAGTGAATTATTTTTAAAAATTATCCAACTATTGCAATTATGTAACCTATGCAACTCCACTCTATGTTAATTGATAAAACATATAGCTCCAATGAACTACTCTTTTCTTCAGATTTTTTAATTTGCGGGAAGACGAATTGCATCACTCAGTGCACCCTGGGGATTCCCAGCAAAAGATTGTAACCTCAACATTAACCACAATTAAATGTTTCCAGCACACATGAAAAAAATACCATTGTTTTTTCCAATAATAAGCAAAATATGTTGTCTTCACTAAAATTTGTTGACTTAAGATATGCCCAACAATATCTTTGACTACATTAAACCGTGACACAGACACTACACTGTGTGCAAAATTATTAAGCAAGTTGTATTTTTGAGTATTCATTTTATTATTGAACAACTGTAGTGCTCTAGGTCAATCCAAAATGTAAATATACCTCAAACCTCAATAGTTAAGAAAGTAAAAGTGAGGTCATGGCTTTCTTTGGGGAATATCTACAGTATGTGTGCAAAATTTTTGGGCAATTATTAGTGTGCAGAATAATTATGCATCTGAATGAAAATTCTAAAGTTTTCCATCTCACTTGTTGATTTTCATCTGTTAGAATGTAAGAATAATAAAAAACAACTAAAAATATAGAAATAAACATTTCTGAGATTTCAAAACAAATCAATGACCAATATAGCCAAACTTCTTTTTAAAAAAAGTCAGAAGTCTTCCATTCATGGAGTCTGTCAGTTTCTTGATCTGTTTACGATCAACTTTTTGTGCAGCAGTAACCATAGCCTCCCAGATACTTTGAGAGGTGTACAGTTTTCCATTTGTTGGTGGCTCCGCAACTTCCTGCACAGATCTGTGGGATGGCGAAGGGTGCACACATCGTTCATCCAACCACATGTCAACCTAGCCACCATTTATTTTTCCACTGTGAGTCCAACATGGAAGCCTTTAGTCAAATCATGCAAGGGATGATTATGTTTACCAAATATACTTTCCCGATTGAATTTACTGGCTCCCGATCTGGACACGCTGGAGAGCAACGTGTCAGGATAGAAAATCTGACTTTATCTAACCCAAATCCCAGGCAGCACTATGCCAATTTACGCTGCCTCATGCAGGAGGCCCAGGGAAAGTAAGAAAACCCATAGTCAGGCTCGAACCTGTGAACCTGTGACTATCATGACGTAGACCGTTGTGGAATGCAGCAACATAGCCCAATATTCCACGCACAACTTGAATATGACCAGCTTTGAAAGATTCCTTCAGTTGTAATATGCTATACTCCTCTATTATTCTGTTAGGCTACATTGTCTATTATTTGGTTAACATATGTTATAACATTTTGTTATTGTGTGTGTCATTTAGAGGAGGGGAAAGGTAGCACAATCTGATGAGTGAAGAATTTTGTGAAAATCATTTTTAAGATAATTTAAATAATTATTTCTTTCTCTTTTGCCACAACCCATGAAAGGGGGCGGGGGGTGGTAGGTATTCAAAGCAAATCTAGACTACACTCTGCATGACTTCACAAGCAAAATCTGTGTTAAAAGATCATCACTAAAAATATAAAATCGTTCAGGATTTGCACATCACTACTTAATTGCTAAGATATGAATAAAACATTTATAAAAAATAAGTGACGTTAGTTGCCGCCAGCGAGAGCACTTCTAAAACTCAGTGTAGCCTAAGCATTCAGGATCATATAGGTTATTAGCTAACGTTTACAGGTTCCCATTTATTCTGCTCACCATGCACGTCACTAGACTTTCCAAAAATTCTGGGCTGAGACAGACAACCCGGGGCTGGAGGGAATGCATGTGTGTAGACTAATGAATTACATTAGCTATAGAAATTGTGTTTGCTATTACATTATTTGTATTAACAGCGCAAGTGAAATGAAGTGCAATGTTTAATGTACAACATTAATGTCAAGTCAAGTAGAAAAAATGAAAAAAATCTTAAGTGCTTCTCCAACTCCGCTGCTGTTGCTTGTGACTGTGCAGTGCAGTGCACCAACGAATGCGTCGCACACACTGATTACCCGCCGGTAACCAACTGTGAATCCTGAAGATACACACTGTCAACACGATTTCACAAAGTCTCACAGGTGGCAGGTAGAAATTCCACCAATCACCTTACAATACACTGCAAAAATATACATCCAAAAATAAGACAATATGTACCTAAATTTAGATAGAATATGCTTAAAGTAAGCAAAATTATTCTCCAGTACTCTGAGATAATCTGACTTCCTAAAATGTCTGAAAATAAGACAAAAATATGGTATAAAGTAAAATAATAAGTAAATCATTCTTAAAGTAAGATACAAATATTTAAAATTATAAATACCTCATAAATCATGGTACACTACCATACGTAGAGTAGTACACAGTGTTGTAGTCAAGACCACCTAACCCGAGATCAAGACAAGACCAAGTCCAGAGTGTATCGAGACCGAGACAAGACCAAGACTTTTAGGGGCCGAGACCAAGCCGAGACCAAGACCGAGGGAGGGCGAGACCGAGTCAAGAACAAGACCAGCGCCCCACACTACATGACACAATAAAATGTGAAACATGATCAAAAGAGCTTCTCAAATTGATCTGAAAGATCCACATTCACATAAAAACACAGATATTAAACACTGAAAGCTGAAATAAACTTAACCATCGTTATTCAATACTCCTGGGTGACTTCCATCATTTAGTACAGAATGTAAAACAATTATTTATTGTTCATCACTAAAGTCTTCACTTTTCTCCACTTTTTATCAACAATACATAAAGTTATGTGTTTTTTAAACCAACAACAATCCTTTTTTTTTCAAAACCACATAGCTAAATATGTAAAAAAAATGCCAAACATTCAACATTTAAAATGCAGAAAAGCTGTGTATTGTAATGAATACAGTAATTCTATGTGAAATGTTGATGTTTAGGAACAACTATTGTAAGTAAGAGTCTTTTATAGCTTTTATGTGTAATCAAAGCAACAAAAGATATCTAATACAATGAGGTCAGAAAGTCGGTGGCCTAACTGCATGTGATTTATAATAGTACAAAATTATTTAATTGGGAGCAGTTTCATCAAAAAGTAAACACTATATAAATCAATGGTATTTTGGCCATCACATTTTTCAAATAGGTAAACAAGGAAGTTAAATGATTGATATGGTATGAGCCAGAGAGTGTGTGCTGGTAAAAAGTAATATATTTGATCTGCAACTGTAAATTGGAACTTAAGAATTAGCTCTCTGAAAGTAACGTGCCATACAATAACCTATTTAATTGAGTCATTTCTCATATTGAGGCGCATTACTCAGTCTCCACTCTCTGCTTATATCTCAGGTTAGCTCTCTCACCCAAACGAGGGAGCATCACCTCGGCGCGTAGTTTTAATGTCGGGAGCTGTATGCAGCTGACTTTAGCTAAGGTCGATGTAACTTAACATTAGCTACAAACGCGCAGCAGTTTGTCTACATTACTCATCGATCAAATAAGACTATGGTGGGACAAAAATTCGCTTTGGAGCAGGAGCATCGATAAGAGGACTCATTAACGTCGAGGGCATACAATATCGATGGTTCATAAAACTTAGAACCCAGAGCCGTATGTAAAGATGGCTTTATGGCTCTGTTAAAACCGGTTCTCGAGTGGAACTGGTTTTCAATCCCCATCCGAGGCAGGTTGCTAACGTTAGCTAGCCAGCTTTGCTTAACATCACTCTTACACATAGCTTACCTTTCTTTGTGCTTCCTTTCTAAGTGACGATAAAAGTTTGAAGTAGTCCCCACCATCTCGGAAATCAAGCACTGCAGTATACAAGAAGCTGTATGCTTTCTTCTGGATGTTGTTTTACAAATATATTCTTTATGATTTTTGTAGCCAAATTGTATTACTGAAGACATCTTCTCCCGCTCCCAGACAAATAACTGCTCACTTTCTTGGGAGTGCGAGTAGAGTAAAAGGGGGCGGGGATGGGTGACAGTGGTAACAAAATACAATTAGCCATGAGTCACGTTATTGCTTGGATTTGAATGAGTACGTTTTACATCCAATTAAAGGAAGGATGTTAACAAAAAATAGAAAATATACTGGCAATTTTGTGATATTTCCACAGTTATGGTCTTGACTCGTCTTGAAAAAAAGTCCAGAGTCCTCAACGTCCGAGACCGAGACAATACCGAGTACAAATGCGGTCGAGACCAAGACGAGACCGAGACCATCAAAATTGCCTCCATGCCACGCCGCATTGAAGCAGTCATTTCTGCAAATGGATTCCCGACCAAGTATTGAGTACATAACTGAACATAATTATTTGAAGGTTGACTTTTTCTTTTCTTTTTTTGTATTACAAACACTTCTTTTATTGGTCAGATGAAATATGCTAATTCTTTGAGATTTCCAAGGTCTGGAATCGGTCCTTCTCGACAATCTTCCTCAGGGTCCGGTCACCTCTTGTCATTGTGCAGCGTTTTTTGCCACACTTTTTCCTTCCCACAGACTTCCCTCTGAGGTGCCTTGATACAGCACTCTGGGAACAGCCTATTTGTTCAGAAATTTCTTTCTGTGTCTTACCCTCTTTCTTGAGGGTGTCAATGCTGGCCTTCCGGACAGCAGTCAGGTCGGCAGTCTTACCCATGATTGCGGTTTTGAGTAATGAAACAGGCCGGAGTTTTTAAAAGCCTCAGGAATCTTTTGCAGGTGTTTAGAGTTAATTAGTTGATTCAGAAGATTAGGTTAATAGCTACTTTAGAGACCCTTTTCATGATATACTAATTCTTTGAGTTAGGAATTTTGGGTTTTCATGAGCTGTATGCCAAAATCATCAGTATTAAAACAATAAATGACCTGAAATATTTCAGTTGGTGTGCAATGAATCTAAAATATATGAAAGTTTAATTTTTATCATTACATTATGGAAAATAATGAACTTTATCACAATATGCTAATTTCTTGAGAAGGACCTGTATACCCAAGGAATACCAAAATTTCGCCTCAGTGTTCTCAAAGGAAAAAGCCACGGTTTTACCTCCACACCGACCTTGGGATTGTGCAATAGCAGTGGTCCCTAATTCAAGTTTCCCTAAGGGAAGGATTTCCCCCTTATCTCTTCCAGAAAGAGAGGCTTTAAATACCTATATTGACGAGTTGCTCAAACAAGGCTTTATAAGGCCCTCTACATCACTCACCGCGTCCAGCTTCTTCTTTATTGGGAAAAAGGACAGAGAGCTCCGCCCATGCATTGACTACCGAGGGCTCAATGACATCACTGTAAAGCATCGCTTTCCTTTGCCTCTCATTACCTCCACATTAGAACAAATCGGACAGGCCTCCCTCTGTACAAAACTTGACCTATGTAGTGCCCACAATTAAGTGAGGATAAGGAAAGGCCCACAAAGGCCACTATGAGTATTGTGTCATGCCCTACGGTTTGACCAATGCTCCAGCTATTTTCCAGTAATTTATGAACGCCATCTTTCATGATATGCTGGATCGATTTGTAGTGGTGTACATCGATGATATTCTGATCTATTCCTCCACAATGGTAGAACATATATCCCATGTTAAACAAGTACTTGGACGGCTTCGGGACCATCAGTTATATGTCAAGGCTGAAAAAAGCCAGTTTCACATCAGCACTGTGTCCTTTCTGGGATTCATTCTCACACCAGGAGGAGTGAAGGTGGATGAAAAGAAGGTGGACGCTGTGTGCAATTGCCCTTTGCCAAGGACAGGAAAGAACCTCCAACGTTTCCTAGGGTTCGCAAACTTTTACAGGAAATTTATAAAGAACTTCAGCACTGTCGCTGCTCCTCTACATTCCCTAGCCCATCAAAAGAAACCTCAGTTTTCCTTGACCGACGAAACCAAGAAGGCATTCAGAGAGCTAACCGATCGGTTCACGACAGCACCAGTTTTGCAGCAACCCAACCCCGCACTGCCTTTTACAGAAGAGGTGGATCGGAAATAGCAGTCGGGGCTGTTTTATCCCAGCCTAACGTGTCAGATGGTAAACTTCACCCATGTGCTTTCTAGTGTAAGAAACTCTCTCCTTCAGAAAGGAATTATGACGTGGGTAACAGAGAACTCCTCGCCATTAAGGTAGCCTTAGAGGAATGCCGTCATTGGCTAGAGGGAGCACGTCACCCCTTTACGGTGCTTACTGACCACCGTAATTTAGAGTATTTAAAACAGGCCAAAAGGCTCAATGCACATCAAGCAAGGTGGTCTTTATTCTTTACACATTTTCACTATACGGTTTCTTATATTCCAGGAGAAAAGAATGTAAAAGCCGACTCCCTCTCCCTACAATTCAAAGCTGTAACCAGATCTGTAGAACCGGAACCCATCTTGCTGGCGGCTTGTATGGTAAGACCCATTCGATGGGAAATAGATGATCAGATCAATGATGTCCTTTGAACAGAAAACGCCCCTCCTGAGACACCACCTGGGAAGACATATGTACCCGCTAACATCTGTTCTCAGCTACTTCAGTGCAGTAGCGTAGCCAGAATAAAATATTTGGGTGTGCATCTAAAAAACTTGGTGTGCCACATCGATTTTTCTCTACATAACAGAGCTATACTACGAAGCTATGTTCAACATGCCCTATATTTCCTTTCATTACCTGGCTTCACTAAACCTAACAATTGCGAATCAACCCAGGATTTCTCAATCTAGTGACAAGCGCGTTTACATAAAAGGGGCGGTGTCATGGGACCAATCGTATACAGGGACAAGTCTAGTAAATTATAATTTTTTATAAATTTGAAGAGCATAAAAAATATAATCCAATCATAAAGCAAGAAGGAAAGCTGGGAAAAAATGCCACCCGTGTATTTATGAATGCCTCAAGCTCATAATACTATAATTACAATTGTGTATTCCATTAAACCAGTGTTGCTTCATGCCAGGCCCGGCGGGAGAATTAACTCCGCAAGGGGGCACCCAAAATTACTGAGGCACACATATTTCAGCTCGGTAATAACACAATAAAAAATGTTGACAGTATTTAGCCTAGTGGAGTGGCCAGTAATCATGTGTAGCTTGTAAATACACAACGCATTCAATTGCAGCCAGACACGGCTGTCTCGCCATAATACTTCTTGCCAGTTTAAAAAAATACATTTTGAAAACGCTGCAACTGCAAGCAGCAGCTGTAGCTACATCTTCTGCGAAGAAAAGTTCCTAATTTCCATATAGCTCACATCACTTCGGTAATATGCCGAGGTAAAGTTGTTTGGATATTGGATATTGGATATTCAACGGATATTCGAATCCCGAAATCAGTCCTGTTTCCCCGGGCTCAGCCACACGATAATCCGGTGTATCAGACGAAGTACACAGCGGTCTGCGTAGGGTTAGGGACCGTCAATAAATTATATGCCTCAAAGTTAGTGATTAAATAGCATTTTAACCATGTGCGGTAGAAACCTCCAACCACTTTTTAATTGTTCGAAGAGGACACCGACATGTTGCACAGGCTTTTGAATTTCAAAAAAATGTTTAGAATGTTTTTTGTGACTTTTTAAAGATATCAAAATTCAATAGCTTTTTTGTTGAATCACTTAGAAACCTCAAACCACTTTTCAAATGTTCAGAGAGGACCCCGACATGTTGCACAGCCTTTGGAATTTCAAAAAAATGTTTAGAATGTTTTTTGGTGACTTTTTAAAGATTTCAAAATTCAATAGCTTTTTTGTTGAATCACTTAGAAACCTCAAACCACTTTTCAGTTGTTCAGAGAGAACCCCGACATGTTGCACAGCTTTTGGAATTTCAAAAAAAAGTTTAGACATTTTTTGGTGACTTTTTAAAGATTTCAAATTTCAATAGCTTTTTTGTTGAATGACTTA
>JACXGM010037019.1:0-11317 GCA_016801145.1 Umbra pygmaea
GGGAAGGACAGCGGTGAGTGGCTAGTTCAGAGGGTGGGAGGGATTTGTTAAAAAAAAAGGATAATGTTTACTGGCTGGTTCAGAGAGTCGGTGGGAATGGTGACCTCACAGCAGTAAATGCTTTGCTCCGCCCACTGTAGTAGGCTTACTGCAATGTATTGTCAATGGAATGGAAACTCCTAGTATTTCATGAGTGTAAAAAATATATATAATAAGAAACTTACATTTTACTCATTTATGTTATCCAGACTGACTTACATTTAGTACATACATTTACATTAGTGCATACAATTACAGGATAAATGTTGTACATACATTAGTACATACAATTATTGCATACATTTAGTACATATATTTACATTAGTACATACAATTTAAGCTATGCTATGTGTGACAACTTCTTAGTAGGGAGTATGTCTTACAAAAGTCAGTGCCAAAAATAATAAAACAAATTCCATGTGTGAGGCTAGTAGCAACTAACTGTGTAATAATATATTTATCATATGGGTACAAATATTTTATGTGTAATTTTTTCCCTCTACCTTGAAGATCCACCAGGACCAATCGATAACTCCAAGATCGCAATCAACAAAAACGGCCATCTAACACTCAAACAAGGTTAACAGGCTGGTCCAACACTTGTGTTTGATATATCTAAAAGCTCTGTCTGTGCCTGTGTTATCTCTGCAGCTTTCTATGTACTTTAGTGAGGCTGATGGACAATCCTAATTAACACTGTTTCCATTCCACAGGAGCCGACTCAGGGCAGATCTCGGAAGAGACGTGGAACTTCCTCCATTCCATCCATGGCGGGGGTCCCGTCGTAACGGTCCGCCCCAGCGTTTCTCACCCCGAACCTGAGGCCTCGTCGCAGACCGAAGAGAAGATCGATGTGGAAACGCGGTCAGTTTAAAACAAGCCCTTTAGCAGAACACCGCTGAGGAAAACAACTACAACTACGAATAAATCCTTTGATGTTGCTCAAGACTGATTATATCATAAGCATTTGCTTCTCTTAATCATTGCTAAAGACCACAGCGTGGGATCTGGAAGAAGGAATATCTGAAAAGGACACAATGACATGTTTGTACATAGATGTATAAATATCTCATTTCTATTAGCACTGTAGAATAATACATGGAAACTCTCCTGTCGTTTCCAGAACCAATCATTTGTTAATTTTAGTGTGCAGCTAAAGTTATTTGTTTTTGTTTTCTCTTGATCAAAATCGAGCCGTTGTCCCTCCTTGATATTGCTAATGTCTTGAACTGCCGTAACGCAGAACAGCTCACTCACAATGCATCTTACTGTAGGGTATCCTGGAGGGTATCCATCTTACTGTAGGGTATCCTGTAGGGTATCCATCTTACTGTAGGGTATCCTGTGGTTCTTTTTAACACCTGTGACCAAGAGAAAAAAGAATACTGCTCAGAAAGTGAATGTTAAAATGAAGAAAAAATGTAAAGCTTATCAACAAGGGACATATTACGTAACTAACTAACTAACTTGACTACAAGAAGTAGTCTCAGGAGGTATTTTTTGCACTGTATGTACTGTAATCCGTCGGGATAAGTGGCATGTTAACAAAATGTGTGATCTGTATTTGAATGTAGTAAGTTCAAGGCTGGTGTTCACTACCATCCAAATGAAAGCAAATTAAATGGAAGGGAGCCATCTTATGTCCTATATAGGGTCTTCTATCTGTTTTGCTACAATCTGGGAGTAATGAATACAGCACTGGTTAGCAAAACCAAAGTCAGTCCAGATTCCCAGCACTTCCTTGTTTTTTCTACCCAATGGCCCATCAAGGGGACTGATTAACCATTTTAAATGCCACCCTACACTCTGTGTAGTGCACTACTTTAGACCAGAGTTCCTTGGTAATAGGGTGGTACTAGGGACACAAGCAAACAATGGTAATATACTTTCTGTATGAAATCTGTCAGGTAGTCACAGTCTGTTGACTGCTTTCGAGGGACCCCCAGCCCCTGACAGCCAAGGTTTATCCCATTTCAATTCAGGATGTAAACTGATATTCCATGTCCAGTTTTCCTCAGTGATTCTCTGTGAGAAAAATGTGGAATTTAATTGGAATGGAACTGTCCTGCTCTGAAGATGGAAACCTGCTGGTCACTGATCTCACCATGAAATTGCATGTAAAAATGCAAAAGCTGCTCACTAAATGTATACACAATGAATTGCGCATTCTGTGGCTATCTTGGAAATATATATGTACAGAATTACATAGCGAGCTGTCGAATCATCAAAATATGAGTTTTGTTAGTTCAAAGAAGGCATTAACTTGTGTGAAAGGGCAAAGATGGTGATGCTTAAGGTATGTGGCCACTGAAGGCCAAACATGTCATTTAAAAGAATGCTGTAGGTATGTGTTGTTTATTATGGATTAATGCATATGATTAATGCATCCTGATTACTAAATACATCTGTTCTGATTGGCTGAGGTGATGCTGATGCTATGAATCTATTAAAGCTAAAGATGAAAGTTGAACAGCTTAACCACCTAAACATGTGTCTACCTTTAGTAAACATGCTAAAAAATATGATTTTATAACTGTAAATGAGTGACCTAGAGTTGACTGTCTCGCATCCTGTCACATTTTCAGTATTATGAAATACTAATTTAATTGTAAAAGACTCTTAATGTCTGCAATATGATTATAAAATTGTGCAATAATTTAATGACTACATGTTGCTATCGTAAATACAATTGTTTGAATGATTTGGAACTTCGGCTTGACATCTTTAGCATTCAGCCAGTTGATGTCTGGCCCCTTGTCCACTCTGCTGTAATCGATGCAACAGCAGAAATATGTTGCGTTTTAAGGAGCGCGGCGGGTTGTGGAGCTCCTCAGCGCGCACACATGATCCACACAGACCAGGACTGGAGAGGAAACATGGCTGCTGCGGAGTGTGCAGCAGACGATTTGCGGAAGTGAGGTAAGTGTAATTCTCAAGATTAATAAACCATTTTCCAATAAACGATTAATCAGTTGCCGTGGAGTGTGATCAGAAGTGAACCATGAACTTGCCATACACTGTAAATTTTAACAAAGTGGTAAAATATTGAGCCCGTTGTGCAGGCGAATGTTAAGTAAAGTTGTTGGTTAGAACAATCGGCTACTAGCCGCGGTTAGCAGGGGGAGGCAGGCTCGCATTCCCCGTCTAACCTGCTAGTTAGCATTAGCATAGCCAGCACAGACAACTAGCTGCAACAATGTCAATCAACTACAACACAGTTAACCGTTTATTAACTAACACTGTGTATTGTCAGGACAGACACTTTCTAATTCCATACAAACTATTCCTCACTCCTTAACCATTATTTTACATAAAGTATGACCCTTTTATTTATAGTTTAAATATAAGACATCCACACCGGATAGCTAACTAGCTAACGTTGCGTCAATGCATCCGACCGCCTGCTAACTTAGCTAGTTTTATTTAATGTAATAAAAACCAAGTTGACTACGGATTTCTTTTTTGGCCACTTCTAAAATCTACAACTAACACATAAAAGGCAAAGAGTTTCGCAATACAAAGTATATTTGTGCATAATAGTAATACATTAGCTAGCTGGGTGCGACCAAGCTGCACATTTGTCCGCTTTGCGCAGCCTTTTTATGGGTTAGTGGCTACACGATCCAGCTCAGGCACTAACGACTGCTTGCTTGTTTGTTCGACTTGGTAGAATATAAACACACTATCTCTTACCAGACGGTTAATACCATTGATCAGGCTCGCGTGTTTTGAGCTCGGTAATTGACGGTGCTTTAGCTTGTTGGACCTTGGTGCAACATCACTGCTTTTGCAACTTTAGGTTTGGTTGTAATCAGGCTGGCGCTCCACAGTGCTCCGTCTGTCGGCTTCTCTGCCATGCCAATCCGCGGATTTGGGGTAGTCTGCGAGGCCCACTGAATGGAGTTATTTGGTGACGATGAGGGTGAGAACAAAATCTAAACAAATACTCCATTGTTGACTCTTTTGATTTGAAGTTTGGTAACATCTATGCTACAACGTCTCTAGTCAAGCTAACTAAGCTTCTACGGCAAGCGTATCCGTGTGCTTGTTGTTGTTAATTTCATTTTAACACGTTTTATAACATACCAAATATGCATAAAACAGGATAGTGGTAACTGTGAAGCACATGGACGAGGAGAATTAGATGCATGCTCTGCTAGTCCAAGCACGTGTCAATTTAAAGTTCATATCATGCAATGAACACGCGCTGTGTGCAGGAAGTACAGTACAGTATGTTCCATGTGTTAATGAAGTTTACACGTTCAGCCAGCACACGTTGTCCTGTGGACATTTAGCGTCGGTCCAGTTGTTATGTAGTTGACACTGCCTGCAATATTTACTTTTTGCCAGACACATGCCACAGACCACCAGGCAGACCGAAGAAACTGGCCCAAAAGGAGTCAGTCTTTTAACGTCTTCCATTACAGGCACATATTTACACTGTCCAGTCTGTATGTCCGATTGTATTGTCTGTGTGTCTGACACTGTCTGTTTTTGTCGGTCTCATTTTCCTGTCTCTGTCGGGGAGTGTGTATGGACTGGAGTCGATCGTTACTCACTTATTTCTGCATGGTCACACCATCTCACAGTCCTGTGTGTGTCGTGTCCAACCGCTGCAGGTTATTTCAGCTGTAAGTTCTGAATGGGTGTGGTATACGCCCAACACCATGGATTTAGGCTCTTTTTAGTCATCGCACTACACTTCATCATTAGGCTAGTATTAGGTCAAGGCCTGGTGGTAGTAGACTATATTTTATAATACGTTATAAAGGCCAACACCTGGTTTTACAGCACCTATTTTATAGGACCAGTGCATTAGTTTTGACCGGGCCTGATAAACAAGACCAAACAGGAAACTGTTTCATTCTAAGAGATGGCTGGTCTACAGTGCAACACAGAAACCTTGAAATGAATCACAAGAGGAAAGAAAGTACATTTTCTGCATGGCGGAAAGGCATTCTGCTTCTGTCAAAAGTTTGCTCTCTCATTCTATATTCGTCACAACTCCTAATGTCTAACAGAAGTTGTCTTATTATTAAGGTTGTGCCCCGCCTTGTCATACAAAGCTATTTGAATATAGCTGTTCTGACAGAGGGCTTTGAGACCTGGGGAGCAGTAAATCACTTGCACCATGGGCCTGGTTAACATAATATATTTACGTCACCTAGCAGGCGCTGTCCTCCAGAGTGACTTAGTGATGAGTGCCTTTTTAGAAGTGATGTCTTGCTGAACGTTTTGCCAATTTTGGTTTCTTGTTGTTCTGAGACCTCAAGTGTAGAGACACACACACACACACACACACACACACACACACACACAGTTACGTTCCTGGTTTCAGGACAATTCACACTGCATGTTTTTGTTAGATCAGCATTGGCCATACATTTGTTATAATGTAAACTTGTGTAAATTGTTGCATGATGCATTTCATCACATTGAAATACAATTTCAAGGATTATGCAAGTGAAAACAATGGAACAATGAAAACATGAAACACAAAATGGAAACGGGGGAAAAATACATGTTTTTATTTTCTAGGGACCTAGAAAACGTAGCTTCATGGCACTCTGGGGAGAGGCTATTTCTGATAAGAGCTGTAATCAGAGAGCTAGCCAGACCAACATCTGGTTTCAGAGAGCGAGGGAAAACAACATCCTCCTTGGGTTAAGAGAAGTGGCCATACTTAGAAACATGTTGTTCCCTTTATACTGTTGACTTCGGTCAACACGGCCTATTCCTAGCCTTATTCGTCCAGACACCAACAGGAAGTGCATATTAAGTCTGTTTGTTTTTAGTGCTTCACCCAAAACTTCATTAATCAATTAGTGGTTGATGAACAGACAGCTAAAGTGTGGATGTCATTCACAGGCCCTCTTGTCCCGGGCGATGTGTCCAAATTGCACCCTATTCCTTTTTTAGCACACTACATTTAACCATAGCCTTATGGGCCTTGGGACGGCACTACTCAGGGGAATAGCATGCTGTTTGGGATTAATTGCTGATTCAGCTTGATTTTCCAGACACTGATGCGCCAGTGTTGGACTGGCATTTACAGTCTAGCTGAATGTTTTTTTAACTCGCAGTAGATGAGGCATTCCGTCCTTATTCAACCTGTGACTACACCAGTAGAAAACCTCCCGGAGCTGTTTGATCTGGTCAGTTCTGCCATAACAACTGACCCTTTGATCTGGTCCGTTCTCACATAACGCCTGACCCTTTGATTTGGTCTGTTCTGCCATAACACCTGACCCTTTGATCTGGTCAGTAGTTCTCCCATAACGCCTGACCCTTTGATCTGGTCAGTTCTGCTATAATGCCTGACCCTTTGATCTGGTCAGTTCTGCCATAATGCCTACCCTTTGATCTGGTCAGTTCCCTTTGATCTGGGAAACAACAATTTTAACATTGACAGCACCTCTATACAGGACCTTTAGCCATTTATGAAGCGTGATGTGTCCCTTATGTATGCCTAATATAAACAACCCCAATTTTGAAAAAGTTGGGACAGTAAGGAAAATGCAAAAAAACAATTAGAAAATAATTCTCCCCCTGTACTATAATGAAAACACATTATTAATGTATTTGATGCTTTACTTTGTGTATTTTATTTATTTTTGAAAATATACACTCATTTCAAATCTGATTGCAACACACACCAAAATGTAATGCAAAAAAATATGTGCACATATTGGAGCAACAGATGCTGCCATCCAGACGTTATCTTTTCCAGGGACGTCCCTGCATTTTCAAGCAGGACAAAGCCAAACCTTATTCTGCCCAGATTACAAGCGCATGGTTGCCTAGGGAGGTGTTTCAGGCACGTCCAGCTGGAAGGAGGCCTCGGGGAAGACCCAGGACTAGGTGGCGAGATTATATCTCCAACCTGGCCTGGGAACGCCTCGGGATCCCCCAGTCGGAGCTGGTTAATGTTGCTCGGGAAAAGGACGTTTGGGGTCCCCTGCTGGAGCTGCTGCCCCCGCGACCCGATCTCGGATAAAGCGGATGAAGATGGATGGATGGATGGTTGCCTAAGTGGAGAGTGTGGGTGCTAGCATGGCCTGCCTGCAGTCCTGAGGCCTATTCTACAAGCAATATCTGTGGTTAGAGACGTAACTTCAGGTTTAAACCTGGATTTTCAGTATCACTTTGTTTGGTCACTAGTTACCGGGTTACGCCATGGTAACTTATGCTGCAAACCTAACCGGTTCCCGACCAGGTTATAGTCGAGAACTCGAATAACATCGCCTACTGGCCAGTGCAGTGCGATACATCAAAGTTGTGCGCTTATAGTTCCAGTAGAGTACATACATTTACTATTTACTCCTACATGTAATTATTAACTTATTTATTTAATTGGGACAGTGCATGTGAATGAACAAACATGGAATACATGCATGTAAACATGCCGGATTGTAGCCAAGGGCTAATTTCCATCCGTAGTCCCACGGGGTAAGGTCACACAGGTCACAAAACATTGCATAATTACATGTACATCTACAGTAAGTACATGGTTGTTCAACAAGTTCTGTAGTTGATAAACAAAGTAGTTTAACATTGATTAATTTACACACGACTGTACATTTTTTTCATTTGCTCCCATAACTGTTTGACACTGTCAGGGTTGCAAATGAAAGAATGCGATGAATAAAATAGTTATACACGATCAGCATTAAGCAACACAAGGGTTTAATAGAATACACAATTGTAATTATAGTCTGTGATATCGATGAGCCTGAGGCATTTATAAATACACGGGTGGCTTTTTTTCCAGCTTTCCTACCAGCTTTATGTCTGGATTATATTTTTTATGCTCTTCATATTTCTGTAAAATTATAATTTACTACAGTTGAATGAAATATGCAGCTGTCATAGACTTTTGCGTGTCTGCGATTCGTGCACACACCGCCCATTTTATGTGAATGCGCTTGTCGCTAGATTGGGAAATTCTGGGTTTATTTAACAAATTGATAACCACCGTCGTGACATCTCTTATCTAGATTGCAATTGTTAGGTTCAGGTAATAAAAAGATATCCAGAGCTGTCCAGTGACTCGACCCCTGAGTGGCGTTGGAGTGAGGATATCCTAGTGGAGAGGAGAGCCTACCAGACAAGCCAGCATGGGCGGTTCATCAACATTGCCGCAGTTCTCTTTTAGCCCCTGGGCCAGACTACACTATACCATAGAACATACTGAAGAGATGAGTCTTCAGCATAGACTTAAATGTTGAGAGAAATTGAGACTGAGTCTGCATCTCTCACATGGGTTGGAAGATCTTTCCACAAAATCGGAGCAAATTCAAGTAAAACATAAAATATTGTGTTTTCAAAATACTACAGAGTAAATTAATTTTATTCCCATTTTTTCCCAACTTTTTCAGAATTGGGGTTGTATTTCTGAAACTCATTTAAACAAATTTATACTCTTTGATGCATAATGTATATTTCTAAAGCAACATTTTATCCCTTATGAACCGTAAGTATTCCTAATTAAGCCAAATCTGTCCCTTATGAAACCTAATGTATGTTTATAGAACTTAATGTTGCTTTATGAAGCTTAATAAATCTTTATGAAGCCTAATGTAACATGGTGGTCCTCTGTGCCTTCTAGGTTCCCCCATTCTGCAGACGAGGCTCCAGCAGCAGGATGAGACGCCTGTAGCCCCCTGCCGAAGCATGGCCGCGTCTCGTTCCTCGCGCGTCACAAGGTCATCGGCTGGACTCAATGGATTGGACGAGAACTTCTGTGGCCGAACCCTCAGGAACCGCAGCATTGCTCAGCCAGAGGATGGTCAAGGTTCACCACTCCCTGGCAACAGGGCCCCCCGCTCCCCAAAGAAGAGACAGGATGGCCCTGGCGGGGGCCATTGTCAGCAGGCCCCAGAGAAGCCCGGGGGCCACCAGGGCAAGGTAGCCGACCACAAGGCCCTCTCTGCAGAAGGCGAGTCTTGGGCGTGCCCCCGGAGCCCCAGGAAAAGGGGCCTGTCCTGCTCGGAGAGGCCCGGGGGCACTGCGGCTTTAGAAACTGTGGATGACTCTGAGGGGAGGGGGGTGCCGGCGGGGAGCAGGGAAGACTCTCCACTCCACAAGAGGGTGAAGCGGTGTTCTCGTTCAGAGGAGATTCACGTGTCTGAGGGCGACTCTCCTCCTGCGCCTCCTAAACCCGACAGCCCTTCTGACGCCTGCTCCCGTTCATTGGCTAAGGAGCCTGGTGACACAGGCCACCTGCTCAGCCAAAACACCACCTCCGCTTCCTCATATTCCACTCCGTCACCCAACCAGGCGGGAGGGGACGAGGGGGATGTTGGCGACCGTGTTGAGCAGGATGGTCATGCTGATTACTCCCATAACCCCCCTGAGCAGCCCCTGAACTCAAACCCCCATAACCCCCCTGAGCAGCCCCTGAACTCAAACCCCCATAACCCCCCTGAGCAGCCCCTGAACTCAAACTCCCATAACCCCCCTGAGCAGCCCCTGAACTCAAACCCCCATAACCCCCCTGAGCAGCCCCTGAACTCAAACTCCCATAAACCCCCTGAGCAGCCCCTGAACACAAACTCCCATAACCCTCCTGCTCAGTCAGTGAACTCCAACTCCCATAAGTCCTCTAACGGTATGGGTCAGACCAGCGGCACCTCAGTGGGGGGTGTTGAGACGGACTTGCTGGTTTTGGATCCCCTTGCTGCCAACAACACAAACTGTCCCGGTCCTGCCCCAGCACTGCTAAACGGCAGCCTGAGCGGGTCTCCCTGCCCTTCACCCCCTGACCCCACAGTGCCTTGTATGACCTCTGACCCTGGGCAAGGGGAGGAGCAGGAGGGGGAGGTTCAAGATTCAGGGGAGTGTCTTGCTCCTTCTGTGGTTCCCTTTGAGGAGGACTCCTCCACACCCCACCTGTCTGTCAGAGAGGAGGAGGTGGAGGAGGAGGTGCTAGATGTGGTGGGGGAGGAAGTGTGTCGGGAGGAGGAGGTGACTGCCACAGAGGAGGAGGTTTGTGGAGGGACGAGTAACGGGGTGCAGGATTCTGTCGCCACCAGCATCAACAACATCATAAACAGCGTAAACAACAACTCAGGAGAATCCACACCACCCCTCCTTGCCCCCACGAACCTGTCTCACCCCGGGGGTTTTGGCCTCCCCTCTGTCTCAGACTCCTCCCCCCCTTCCTTTACAGAGCCCTACGAACACCGGTACACCCTGAGGACCTCGCCCCGGAGAGCTGTCTGCAGTGGGGGAAAGGCCGGGGCCCCCTCTCCCAAACCCTGCTCCCCTCCCAGGGAGCTTCCTGGGGACAATGGCCCCCTAAAGCAGGAGGTGGAGGCGGGTAGGGAGGGACTGGAGTCAGCCTGTCGGAGGCTGGATCTGGATGCTGCTCCGACCTGTTCCCCAGGCTGGGATGGGCCCTCCGGGGGCGTGGAGCCAGGAAACACTGAAATTTGCAGAGACATGGCCAAGGGGGGGCCCAGGGGCCCCGGTGACGTTCAGGAGGACACTGGATGTGCAGCCAGTAAGGAGGTGCCAAGTGGAGGAAGCCAGCAGGAAGAGGAGGATGAAGAAGAGGATGAACCAGACGTGTATTACTTTGAGTCAGACCACCTGACCCTTAAACATAATAAAGAGTATGTAGAGAACCTCTGACATTACATATAGATTATATATCACCTCTGAACCTCTGGGATTAAATATAGATTATATATCACCTGTGTACCTCTGGGATTACATATAGATTATATATCACCTCTGTGTACCGCTGGGATTACATATAGATTATATATTACCCCTGTGTACCTCTGGGATTAAATATAGATTATATGTCACCTGTGTACCTCTGGGATTACATATAGATTATATACCACCTCTGTGTACCTCTGGGATTACATATAGATTATATATCACCTCTGAAATTACATATAGATTATATACCACCTCTGTGTACCTCTGGGATTACATATACATTATACAGTATATCACTTCTGTGTAACTATATGTAAAATTAGTGTAAAATATGTTGGAATTAGAGAGGTGGATTAATTGGTATCTAATGTAGCATAGCAAAAACAATTGAGTAATTAACACTTGAGCGTAACTGTGCAAATGGATATTGTGCAAATGACAAACAGCAGGTGAGATACTGTGCAGATAAGTACATGCAAATGCACCATTGGGCAAAACAAGGCACTGGATCGTGTGTGTGTGGGTGTGTGTGGGTGTGTGTGGGTGTGTGTGGGTGTGTGTGGGTGTGTGTGGGTGTGGGTGTGTGTGTGGGTGTGTGTGGGTGTGT
>JACXGM010037020.1:0-12252 GCA_016801145.1 Umbra pygmaea
AGAACGTGTGAATGAGAGGCCTGTTGTGACACTGTGGGGGGGCGGCTGGGCATATTGCAAAGCAGCAGGTGCTTAGCCAATCTGGGAGGACGCCTGCTCTCCTGGGGCGTCATCCTCAGCAGAGGGAAGAGTTCTGATTGGCCGCCAGTCAAGTCTGACAAGAGGCAGCCGCCAGTGAGTTCTGCCAAAGGACCCGGTTGAGATGCACCTGGTCCGCTGTCATGTGACCGGAGATTGTTCTGACTGACTGACTTCACACACTGCGTTTGTGTTTGTGTGAGCTTTGAAGTGTCTTGGTTCTGGTTTGGTTGTCCTCGCGGGGGAGTTTGGGCCTGAGATGATCCAGGCTCCCCAGGCGGACCAGGATGTGTGGCCTTTGCGTTGCCAGGCTGTGTAATGAGTGCTGCTGGAAGGGGTTGGACATTATTTTCTCTGCTAATTTCATTTGGTTCTCACATCCATAATCTCCCTGGAGGGGGAGGTACCATTGTTCTGTTGTTGTGTTGTAGGAAAACCAGTAAAACACCTCAGCGAGAATAAAATATACAAAACACATAACAAACACTTGATTAATTGCATGTCTCTTGAATTTGTGGATTTGCATGAATGATCGGCCTATAGTAGGACTAAGGTAGGAGTTGGCTGTAGAATACTAGGTGCAATCTTTACACTCCCTGTCTGAGAGATTTAAAGGAAGCAACGGAAGCGTTAGCAAAGGGAACACTATGTGAGGTTAATGTGCAAAATGCATTTTTAATAGAGCCAGACTGAATTCACATCACAATCTTTGGGTTTGGAGAGAAAATATTTATACTTTTTGGCTACAAGACACCTAATTTACACATTCATAGTTTGACAGACAAGAGAAACTCTCATCTGAACACATGTTCCTCCATTAGGCAGTGGTTAACTGGCTAAGTGACTCTAACAATGCCAAAAGATGGGTGACGTTCAGATGAGAGTGGAAGGTGATCATGGAAGGTGATGGCTGGTGAAGAGGGCTGGTTAGCCAAAGATGGGTGACATCAGGACAACCTAAGACAGGCAAAGCCACACAGAAAAATCTGCAGTGTTATTTTAGTTTTGGAGGGTGTTAAAATTAAAAACTCTGTGCTATGTCAGCTGAACTGTAAGCAAATTGTGTTTTTGCATTGCCAGCTGTAAGTCTTGTTCATTGATCTACATTAATGACCGCAAAACCTCTTGCCATTGAAGATTCCAAGTCACAGTTCAGCTCACGCACAGAGTTTGTGGTTTGACTGATCAAGTCTATTTTCCGAAGATGGCGGCTGCCTTGTAGACATGAACGGTAATGTCTTTTAAACTATATTTCTAATAAACTGTCTATACACTTACAAAGTTCTCAATGCTTCGGTTAGCATGTAGGGACCCTCATTATGCTACCGTGGACGTGTGGTGCTATTTTCAGCCTTGTTAGTAAAATATGCCCTCACAACTAGCGTTATAAGAAAATTATCAGTATACACTAAAACTGGGCACATTCCATTTGCATGAAAAAATATTCCAGAGAACGGATGACTCGGTAGCAATGTGTTATTAACCCCTAGGTTCATTTTGCGCCGGAGTTGTCCTTTAAAATCAACACTAGAAAATTTGCTGTGCATGCATCTGGTCCCACCAATAAGACAATCAGAATGCAACACTACATCAAAAATTGTTTTACCAAGGCAAGAAATTTAGAGCGGTGATAAGGTTCAAGTTCACTAGCATCCACTATAGCTCATCCACTATAGCTCATACCAGACCTGCCGAAATTGACTTCCAGTGCATCTGCTGGCGGGATAAATCGGCCATCCTACACACATAGTAGCTAGAATGTCAGACACAGTTGAAAACCTTGCTGGGTATGACAGGAGACACGGGCACTCAGAGCGAGAGTCTGAACTTCTAGATGGGTGAACTGTATTAATTGCCCGCTTGTTGGTTAACCGCTAGTGATCGGTTAATGAGGGTTAGCTATCGGTCAGAAAACGAAAAACTCAGCATCCCTAAAGACAATGACCAATTTTCCGGAAAAATTTTGAGGTTGGAAAACTTGACGTATATTTGGCCCAATACGGAATTATTGAATTAAAATCAGTGTTGATCATAAACGAACAATGAGCTTAACGTTAGCTAACATTATTATAAAATATTACTGTAACGTTATCTGACAGGACAGTTTACGTTGTAAATTAGCCTACTTATGTATTACCTTAAGCTTGCTTTCCGACTGGCATTTTGCTCTGCAGTTCGGCAGTGTTCAACTTCAGTTCCGTTCAGTTGTTGACGGACTGCTTAGTGTTGCAGACTTTTAAAAAACTCTCCCCACTCTGCCTCTGATTGGCTGTGAGGTTTAGGCATTAGGAGTGACGATTAATTCCAGAACCAGTTGTAAAGTTGTGAATCACGGGTAAAATGCTGTGTTGGCCACGGCTACGACACCCCCCTCACCTCCCAAAATATTTTCTCATCGAATCTGCACGAATCACGCAGGTGACCCATTTTGGTTTCAAAAAGGTGAGATTCACCTAAAGGTGAGGAGATTGCATGCCTGCACACATCAGGGAGCAAGACGTTTGTCTCCGTGGATCTTCACAGATATCGTTTGGCGAGCCGGATAGGTAACTACCGTAGAGAGATGTATGAAATGTGCAACGTTGTCGTATATTTCATAAATCCTCCGTTTATGGGACCATCATGAAAACATTAAAATCTACTTTAAGGAAACGAGTGGCTGTCGTGGTATATAGTTGGTCTGTTAGTCTTTACTCGGGTGGTGTCTGTGATGGGGGGTCGACTCTGATCCCTCCCCATCCTGTGTATTAGCTCCGCTAAGGAAGCCCACTGCCCTCAATTGGTGTGAGATGTTGGAGGAAGTTACCAGCCGCCTGCCAGCTGCCAGAAATGCATATATATCCATGTGTCTGTGTCGTCTGTCCATTTTTCTTTAATCCCAACCTCCATTCCTTGGAGGAGGACATTTTTGTTATGTATAATAAATTGTTTTTAATTAACTTGTTTGATGAAATAACCATTTGATTTAATGAAAAAAAAAAAATGTGTGCTGGACTGGAAATTCTTCTGAAAACAATTGCCTGTTGCATTAAAGTGGTAGTTGAATGCTCTAGCATTGAATTCTTTTAGTTTGTGTCCAGTATCCAAAACTATCTTCATAGTTTTATTGCTATCCTGAATTCATCTGGATTCCCATAACAGATAAAAATCAGATTGGCTTTTCTACCATACAGGAAGTAGTTATTACAGTATAGTGACAAAAGCAAGAGAAATCAACCGTTCAAAGGCCTGAAAGACTGTACTGTATACACTGTGTGCACAATTATTAGGCACGTTTTGTTCTTGAGGATTAATCTTATTATTGAACAACTACAGTGCTCTTGGTCAATCTAAAATGTAAATCTTAAACCTAAATACTTAAGTCAGTAAAAATAAGGGTTTGGGTTTCTTTGTAGATAGGGTTAGGGTTTATATTTCTGTGCACAATTGTTGGGAAACTATTAGTGTGCAGCATAATTATGCAACTAAATGAAAAGTTTCCCATCTCAATTTTCATTTGTTAAATTGAGAATAATAAACATACAATTAGAAATGTTCTGACATTTCAAAGCAAATCAGTGTCATTGATGGAGTCTATTAGTTTCTTGAGCTGTTTACGATCTCCTTGAAGAAAGTGTCTTCTAAAAACTAGCAATAGGTTTGGGAGTTAATTTTGAGTCCATCTTCAACATGAAAAGGTCCAACTAGCTCATCTTTAATAATACCAGGCCATACTAGCACTAGCAGGAACATGCACATACATTTTGGGGGGCAGGGGCTTAAGTTAAAATTAGGGCACCCTACACCCTTCATTAAAGTAATATAATTCAGTCAGGCTGTATTTAGTTAATCGGACCAATCACTTATGAGTAGGCTAGTATAGACAAACTGCCTAAAGGTGACACAGGGTCAGATTGCTCAGTGACTAGGGAGTCAGACTTGTAGGCGATTCCTGACCCCGATAGTGCGAAATCTAATTGTGTCCTTGAGCAAGGCACTTTACCCTACGTTGCTCCAGAGGGATGTCCCTGTATTCATTGTAAGTAGCTCTGGATAAGAGCATCTGCTTAATGGCTAAAAAGTAAAATATAGAAAATGTGACAAGGCCAACCATTTATTTATATGGGCTATTCTACTAATATGTAACATCTGCCCCAGTGTGGGCTGGATTGTTAATGTATACACTAGTGTTTAGTTCTATTAGTTTACTCTCCTGTGTTTATATGTATGTTTTGTTCTTCAGTGCATGGTGTCACAATGTCCCTAGTGTCTGTGTGCTTGTTCTGTGTTCACCTTGTAGTGGTTTCTCCCCTGTGTATTTTGTTTTGGTTAGGTTTCCCGCTCTTTGTGTCACATGATCCTGTCACATATTTTGGTGAGCCTATCAGTTCTGTTGTTTAGTCCCCACCTGCACACCCTTTCCTCATTAGTTGGGTATTTAGTTCTGGATGTTTGTTAGTCACGTGTGATTCATTGTTTCTGTTCAGGTATGTGGGTACTCTTGTTGTTCATTAGGCTTTAGTTTGTTCATATTGTTAGTGTTGTGTAGATCTTATGTTGTTATGTCATGTTTTGGTGTATGCATAGACTTGGTTGGTTTCTCATGTTTGTTCCTGTGTTTGTTTCTGTTCAGTTCTTCCTTGTTGTTTGGAAATAAATGTATGTTTATTGAAGACGCGCTTGCCTCCAGTTCATTGGAACCTTGACATAATATCCTTGCTAAATTGTAAGTGTTGTTGTTTTAACAATGCATTTGTATTCCTTAATTAAAACAGTGCAAAGCCGTAAACATGGCATTCTCAGTCATTTTACTCAGGGTTGTTCTAGGTAATCCTGCCCCCTATATAAATATCTATATATATTCATATTAATAGTATTATGTTATTATTAAGATTTGAACAGTGCCTGCAGTCCTTGTCTTCCAATACCAGATCTTTTTTTTGGCATTGTCTCACTAATAACACCCATGCCAAGCTATTTCATCCTAAACTATGCTGGACAAAACTAGAAAAGCAATTTCAAAGTAGTTACTGAGCTACAGTTCATAAAAAGACATCAGTCAATTGACTGAGACAAAATAAAAGCATCTTGCAAAAATTTCACTGATGTTATAGACCAGTTTATGTGGAAATCAGTCAAATTGATGTATTGAACAACAATAGTAATTCTATATTTACAGTGTAGGCCCATTGTTTCCTGGTGCATATGTGTATTCCCATAATGGGAAATCCATTGATCTTAATTGATTTATTCAATTGATGTCCTTATTTGACCACTAATGTAGGAAGTCATTGAATTTGTTGCATTTTGTGTCTGTTTTTTGTATAAAGAGTAAAAAAGTCACGTAGCCTACGTCATGCACCTTTGACATTGCAGATTATATTGTAAGTTAATAAACCAATGTTTCAAGTAACAAAAACAATTGATAATGAGCAACAAAAGTGGTTTCATACTTTTGATAAGCGTTGACCAGTCTTTCCTACTCATTTGCCTTACCTCTCCGTCCTGGTTCATTCTCCTATGTGTTGACGGCTACAGTGCTTTTACTCTGTCCTTCTGCACTACTGTACCTACCCCTGGCTGGCAGCACTTTCTGCAGAGGATAGACAAAGGCAGTGTTGATTAATGTGCACATTATGACAACTAAACAAAAATTTGTAGCATATGGAATATTCTGATTCTGGAAAAGCCTATCTGTGTAACTTGCACTTTTATATTTAGTCCTTTAGTCATTCACCACAAAACATTCGTTTTGAATTGTTTACATCAATGTTAAGAGGACATTCAGCTTTGAAATGATGTATGGAACAAACCATTTCTTAGAGGGGGTGGAGTGGGGCCCACAAATATATGAAAATTATATTTTGGATAATGTGAATGGTATACAATCTTATAGTATTAAAGTATTTAAAATATTATTAAAAAAATATAACAGCAGCCAAGAGGGCACTTTTCAGTCTGAGAGGAAATGGGCAGGGGCTCAAGCCCCCCCCGAGGTCTATCTGTGCACATGCTTGCATACCAGTACCCCCCCTCCACCTTGCTAGCATCTGAGTCGAAGTGGAGCTCTGTGACCGTTACTGATCCAGCCACGGGCCTATCCATCTGGTCCATCAAGAGTCACTCTCATCTCATCAGTCCATAAAACCTTTGAAATTTTTCTTCAGGTATTTCTTGGTAGAATTTCAGCCCTCCTTACCTTGGCCATGTCTCAGATATCTGAACACTTTGTACTGCTGAGCACTCCATGTAGTTTGCACTCCTGGTAGCTTTATGTTTGAGTCTTCTTAAGTCTTTGGCAGTTAATTTGTATCTTTTTTTCTCAACACGTTTCTTGCGACCCTGTTGACTATTTGCAACAAAACGTTTGATGGTTCTGTGATCACGCCCCAATATCTTAGCAATTTCAAGAGTGCAGCATCCCTCTGACCTTTACAATTTTTGACTTTCCTGGGTGAGTTAAAAAAAAAATGGGCGAAAAAATATATTTTTTCGCCCATTTTGCCCGAGGAACAGAAGCAGCTTAATAATTATGCACACCTTGAAATAGGATGTTGATCTCCTTAGGCCACACCCTCTCTCATTACACAAATACACATCAACTGATATGCTTAAATCCAATAAGCATTCCAGTTTATACAGCTCGGAACATGTATGCATAATGATGATATGGTCAAAATACTGACTTGCCTAATAATTATCCATACAGTATATAAGCAAACTGCTTCCTGTATGGAGGATGTGAAAAACATTTTCTAGTCTTTTTCGTTGTATCTCTGAATTTGTACTTGAAGCATTTAAAGAAATTGCTTAATCCAGCTACAGATAAGTAAGCAGGCATTAAGAAATAGACAGTTAGACCGACACAATCCCCATAGAGGAGAGGTGACTCACAATGAATGGCAATTATATGTCTACAGTAGCTGCACAGAAGATTGACAAAATTACTGTAAATTGAGAAAAAACATAACAAAAGGAAGAGAAAACTGTATTGCGAAAAAAGATGAATGATTTAAAAATGATATTAAGATGCTTTGGAGTACCGTAAAGAAACTATTTTGCAAAAAATGTAAACTCAGCACCGTACTGTGAAGCAGATGGCTTGTTTACAACACCATTTGATATTGCCAAGCATGTTAATGACTTTTTGTTGACAAGATTAGCAAACCTATGCATGCCATGCCAACAGCAAATGCTAAGCCATTGCATTGATGCATTGATGAACCCATAGAGAAAAACAAGCACTGTGGTTTTGAACCAGGTGAAAGCATCTTTTTACTGCCCATCAATGAGGACAAACCACGTGGTACCAACTACCTTGATGGTAAGTTCCTGGGGCTGGTAACTGACAATTTTGCCAAGCCTAGTATCTGCATCATTAGTTTAAGCCTATATGATGGTGACAGCTTCAGGACCTGCGTGGTAGTCATTCCAGCAACAAAGAAAAGCAAAATACCCCTTAAATGGTTGTCAAGTGACTGCCCTGTAACAGTTTGCCCAAATACAATGTTATTTCACAGATATCAATTTAACAAATGCCTCGTGTTTGAAATATACAGATGTGCTCATAAATCTGCACAACCTGGTATAAATTGTGAAATACAGTCGTATGCAAAATTTGCACCCCTGACAATTTCCATGATTTTCATTTATAAATAATTGGGTGTTTGGATAGGCAATTTCATTTTGATCTATCAAATATCTGAAGGACACAGTACACTGTAAAAAATGATACACCATATCTGTAAAAAAAAGGACTATATCTACTCAATAAAATTAAGGCAACTGATTACAAGCAATTTCATTAATTAAATCTTAATTAATTATTTCAATTAACTATTATGGGTAAATAACAAACTTAAGTTACATTTAATTAATTAAATTGCTTGTAATCTGTTGCCTTAATTTTATTGAGTAGATATAGTCTTTATTTTTTACAGTGTAATATTTCGGTATTGAAATGAGGTTCATTGGATTAACAGAAAATGTGCAATATGCATCAAAACGAAATTAGACAGGTGCATAAATCTGGCAACCTTGTCATTTTGATTTGAATACCTGTAACTACCTAGCACTGATTAATTGGAACCATAGGGCGAGCATCCGGTTTGGCAAAGTGAGGCAAATGCGGAAGTGCTATAAACCTGAATTAATTTCTGTAGAAGCCTATGAGAACAAGACTCACTTCACATTTGATATATTACCACAGTAAACATTTTCTAAAGGAGTTTATGGTCCCAATTGTTAGTTTTAAGACTTCTGCAATACAGAATGATGTAAATCTTTAGAATTATGGTATCTAGGAGGTGTTTTAGGGCGTGGCTATGGTGTTCGGATGTACAACAAGACACTCAAAGAAGTCGGCAGTTCAGTTTTTCCGGTAAGTAACATTACATTTTGTTTGACATTTTGTTTAAATAATGTTTTTCGTTAGCATCCCACATAATATCAGTTAGCTAGCTAGATTATTCCTCCCTCTTTTCTAAAATCGTCACATCCGCAACCAAGATGTCTGCGCCCGTAAAGCAAATTCGATGACTCAAATCAGATCTCCACAAACCAATGGGTGACGACACACATGGTTATATCCAGTGATATATACAATCTGTGTGCCTGAGTGACTCGCTGAGCAAATTCAAATTGTGCTCTCGCGAGAACTCTGGATTTCCAGGGTACCTCCATCTGTTATTTTCAGCAAAGATTTTGACCTGCGAGAAGTGAATTATCGAGCTAATTTCAAAAAATGTATTAAAGTGTGCTGGGGGTTTAAGGACGGTGCTACCAGCATGGCTTTGAATGTAAGAAATGTATTTGTTTTGTTTTTTGTAATACACAAACGTATATACATTTCCGACATCAACGAGAAGATCTTGGAGATGAAAAGGTGCCCAGACAATGAAGCAATGCCAGCAATTGAAGGTTAATTTGCCACACCTGTGGCATTTTAAATTGCAGTTAGTGTCTGTATATAAAAAGTCAACGGTTTGTTAACTCTCACGTGGATGCACTGAGCAGGCTAGATACTGAGCCATGGGGAGCAGAAAAGAACTGTCAATAGACCTGCGTAATAAGGTACTGGAACTGCATAAAGTTGGAAAAGAATATAAAAAGATAAAACAAAAATGTAACCTCAGGAGAAATACAGGCTGCTCTGGAAAAAGACAGTGTGGTTATTTCAAGGAGAACAATACGACGATACTTCAACAAAAATTTGCTGCATTTTTAGTGCCACAAAAACACCTGGTTACAATATGCCTGACAACACCTTGACATGCCTCACATCTTCTGGCACACTATAATTTGGAGAGCCAAGACCAAAATAGTGCTTTATGGCAACAACCATAAGAGCTGTGTTTGGAGAGGGGTCAACAAGACTTATAGTGAAAAGAATACCATCCCCACTGTGAAGCATGGTGGTGTTTTACTGATGTTTTAATGGTGTGTGAGCTCTAAAGGCATGGGGAACCTTTTAAAAATAAGATGAATGCAGCATGTTATGGGACAATACTGGTAGACAATTTTCATTCTTCTGCACAAAAGCTGTGCATGGAATGCAGTGGTTACAGCAGAAAAAGGTGAATGTTCTGGAGTGGCTATCACAGTCTCCTGACCTTAGTATCATTGAGCCACTCTGGGGAGATCTCAAACGTGCTGTTCATGCAAGAACCATAGACTTTGCATGACCTGAAGGCATTTTGCCAAGGCGAACAGGCAGCTTTACCACCTGCAAGAATTCGGGGCCTCACAGACAACTATAACAAACAACTGCACATTGTCATTGATGCTAAAGAAGGCAATAAACCTTAATGAAAACTGATGGTATGCAGACTTTTGAATTTCATTATTTTCTTTGTTACCATGTTTTCTATTATGATTGTGCCATTCTTTTATGACCTCCAGTTGAATATGAATCCCATGAGAAATTTTTGAAAAAATTGTCTGCTCACTCATGTTTCCTCTGAAAATGGTATATCTATTACGAATTCTCCAGGGGTATGCAAACTTTTGAGCACAACTGTACTAAAATTAGGATGAATTTGGACTGTATTGTTAGACCTCATTTAAGCTTTTAGTTTTATATTCAGATTTGTATAATTTGGTAATGTAACTGATGCTGTTACCTAGAGCAACTAACTTACCATACATTGTTGATTGTATGAATATAGCACCTTTAATATCTGGCATTCATGATATGACATTTTGAATAATTCTCTTTGCTTTTTCGATACCAACACAGGTCCTTAAACTCTAAATCAAATTGTCAAATTATTCATTATGTATACATTTTAAAAGAACTGTAAATGCTAAACTGGTCTTAAAGATATCAAACACTAAAAGATGGAATTTGGGAGTCAGTTACTCAGCCTGAGGATTTAGTTTTTACACAGTGTGCTGATCGAGTAAGTGAAGGATACAACCCTGTTGGATCGTACACTACATTGCAAGCTTTAAAAGGAGTGGCTAAGTGACGTTATTTCTTCCCTGCAAAAGATAAAGCTGTTCTGCATTTCCTTTTGTTTATATGTTGTTGTAATTAAAATAAATAAATAAAATATAGATACTGTAAATGTTTAAAAGGTGTGAAAATAAACATCTATAGTAAGTCGGAAGTCTGAAATCTCAGTCAAACCTTACAGACACTTGTTTTTTGTGTTCAGGTTCAACAACATAGTGGTTACAGTTGGTCCAGAATATTTTTTATTTTATTTTTTAACCTTTATTTAACCAGGTAAGTTGACTAAGAACAATTTCTTATTTACAGCAACGACCTGGGAGCAATTAGGGTAAAGTGTCTTGCCCAAGGACACAACGACATTTGGCTCAGTCGGGAATCGAACTGGCAACCTTCTGACTACAAGTCTGACTCCCTACCCACTGAGCCATCTGCGCCCCGTAGAGCAGCACGTATAGGCTTTAGATGAACATGGAGGATGAAGGTCAATGATATGCATGTCAGTCTCTCTGGCTCAGCCTGGAGGAGTGTTGGACTGCATCACTGTTTGTCTTGTTGCAGGTTTCGATGTGTTGAACCTTCTGAGGCTGTGTTTACATTTCCATAGATTTCAGTAACAATTTCGAGTCACAGCTCGAGATGAGACAGAATTGTAGTGTGTAAACTTGCGTGTCTCTCTTGAATTTCACATGACCCCCGGAGGCAATGCGCATGAACATTTTGAAAGATCCCACCTGGGGCTTTGCAAACAGCCTCAGGAGAGATGTGTATTGCGGGGAAATTCTCCATGCTCAGGTCAATGGGCTGGTCTGGTTTCTGAGCGAACTGCACCCAACTCAAGACATCTTCAAGGACATTCCATGACACGCCCACAAATGTGTGATTGCCGTCTTGAGACATGACAAAGTAAGTTCAAACAGTATGGAAATTATTTTTTCATCTCATGAGGACTTGAATATGTTGCTGAAATGTCATAACATCAGGGAACTCCAAGGCACTCTCTTAATTTAAAAAGCCTTTATTATATGGCTAGGTCATAAAGAACCCTTAAAAAAGGAAACACTCCAACGCGTTGCTGAAATGTATTGGAATGGCCAGTCAGACAGTGGGCAACCAATAGTCCACCTGTCCAGAACCGGTGTTATTGCACAGCAATTAATAGAGCCATGACCAAGGTGTGAAAACGGCTGCCACCACAGGCAACTCAATAAAAACTGATATAAAAGAAAGATTAAAGAACACCTAGCGGCACATCAAGTACGGTGATGAGACATTATGATGAATAATGTATTTTATTATGATGTATTATGTACTTGACTAAGGCGATTTTGTCTGCAGATTAGTCTATATTATATTGTTATGTACATTATTATTCCAGGAACATTAGCTAAGGCTTGGGCACACTCCAATGGAGATCCTAAGAAATACCTATAATAATACTTGGCCAGTAGTGATTGGTTAATTTCTGTGACCCTGAATGAACCTTTTTCCTGGTGATGGACAGGTTTTTGGCCACTACACTGAACACATCAACCCACCCAGGGTAACCTACCTCCACCTGACTTTTGGAAATTATAGGTACATAGAGAAACTGAAAGAGTGGTAAGTAGAACAAAAATAAAACAGAGATGCATGAGAGTGGCAGTCCGGAAAACAGGAGATAGAAAGTGATTACGTGAGCATATTGTGTTTGTGTGCGTGTGTATGAGGGAGATAGAGGGGGGGAGAGGTGTGTGTATGAG
>JACXGM010037021.1:0-11226 GCA_016801145.1 Umbra pygmaea
TCGGTTTTTGTAATGTTAACCCTAACCTTAATTCTAACCTTAACCTCAGTAACGTCATATCTAACCTTAACCGTTAGTAACCTCATGCCTAACCTTAACCGTTAGTATCCTCCTACCTAACCTTAACTGTGAATGTTGCAATATAATTTCGAACGCTATGGAATGTATGGAATGTTCTCGCATAAATCCGCTAAACGAACTGTAAATCCGCGACTTGCATGCCAGTGTTCGCGAGTTCAAATCCAGAGCGGAACTTTGTGTGTGTTTTGTTCTACATTGCTTGTGTCATGCAGACAGGCGATTGTCGGTTTTTGTAATGTTAACCCTAACCTTAATTCTAACCTTAACCTCAGTAACGTCATATCTAACCTTAACCATTAGTAACCTCATGCCTAACCTTAACCGTTAGTATCCTCCTACCTAACCTTAACTGTGAATGTTGCAATATAATTTCGAACGCTATGGAATGTATGGAATGTTCTCGCATAAATCCGCTAAACGAACTGTACCGGAGCAACGTAATTGAAGTACAAATATAGCTTAATAACAAAACGTGCAGTTCAAACGTAAAAAACCCTAAATATGTTGGCATATAACGAAATTTAGGTTTTCAAAATAGTTTCCTGAGAACGTAATTTGGGAGAAATTCTGAGATTTACGGTTGACCCATGAGATCTCGTGGGTTCCCCCCACTGGACAATGCAGGTACTGATGCCATATCTGTTCTATTTACCCTACTTCATGCTTTCCTGGCAGGTGGAAATAAACAGACACCGTAGAGGAATGATATCAATGTGAAACATTCTGTTTCCTTTAAGTCGCTCCCTCTCAAAGGAGAAGACAGGTCTGACAGCATTTCTCTCCACTTAACTCATTACAATGATCTCCATCTGACACCAGGTGGGATCAAACAAAAACCTGTTAGCAACATCATTTTAACCTTTTAAAAACATTTATCGCACCGGAGAAAAATGACTTCAATGTGAATGGTTCTAATGACTATTAGTACCCCCCCTCTTTGACAGTATTTCCTTTCTCTCTATTATCACTTTCTGTCACCAATGCATTTCTCTGCGATCTACAGAATTTGATAAACACTCCTCATTCATAAACGCTTCTGGCTCCACAAAGAAGTGTGAGCCAGTGCTAAGCACATTAGTTGGCAGCAGATCCCATGAAAAATGAACTCATCTTCACGATCGAGCCTGAATCAATGGCTTCAGTCCGACCTTTTACACCCACAGTGACACATCTGACTGCTTCCATCAGGCTGTAATTGAGTTTGCAAATGCCTAACACAATTTCTGTGGGAAATCAGGAGATCATGTGCAACAGCAACTAATGCCGTTTCAAATTTGGAAGCAGCTAAGGGCATTGCATCACAGCGATGATTGCTGGGAGTTTCAGAAGTAACACTTGTTGTTCAATTTTCATGGGAAATTCCTTGTCCTACTTTACAGACAAAATGTTGTGTTTTAATGTGAACAACATATTTACACAGGCCATGGAAATCAATTATGAACCAAATTACAATTTTAACGATATTAACATGACAAACACAATATTGTCACATACAGTCACAAATGCATGCAAAATGTAGTGATACATGGTAAAACTACTATAGAGATTAATATGCTCTGTGAGAGCTAATCATCTAATCAGTGGTGTGTGACCTTACCGGAGGTCTTAATGAATATTATACAGTTCATCCAGAAAATATTCACAGCGCTTCACTTTTTCCATTTTGTTGTTAAACCCTTATTCTGAAATGTAATAAATTCATTATTTCCCTCAAAATTCTACAAACAATACCCCATAATGACAATGTGAAAGAAGTGTGTTTAAAATCTTAGCAAATGTATTTACTAGCTAAGACAGCCACACATAGGGTTAAATGGCCTTCGGTGCTTAGCAGCTGCAAACATGACTAATGCAGTCGCTGATCCAGCTCCTGCCCAGGAGTGCCGCCCAAGCAGACTCTACTTGGGCACCGCTGGGCCCCGCCTGGGTAATTGACAATGTATCTCTCTATTCTTCAAGGTGATGATTCGCAAAACCCCTTTCCTGGGCTGTCACCTTAGCCACCTCTGCCTATCAGTATACAAACCACTCAGAGTTGAATCCCTGGTCTGCCCAGTATTACTTTTTAGGCCATTTCCACAGGTTATTAAAGCCGCAACCCTAATGGTGTGTTTCAGTTTAAGTTTAACCCTATGCTGCTGATGAGGTTAGCCTCAGTATAAGCAGCGTAGATACTGTCGAACTGCATTATGCTACAAAGCAAACTGCTCATTTTCACATTACTCAGAGCTACTTCTCCCATGACATAAACAGTATCTCATTGCCTTATCATTTCCCTGGGTCTTCTTGTCATCGTGCATGCATCTCTAAGATGATTAATAGTTCATCGTACTGCTATCTCCTGAGCACAAGGCGCAGACATCTACTCGGTCCCTTCAAAAGAAACAAATGTGTGTTAGAGGATTGTAACATAGGGTCTTCTATCCCAGATCTTCCTATAATGTACAGCCAATTTCTTTCTCCATCTCATTCCGAGTCCCACTGTGTCGCTCTCTGCCTTCCACTATTCATCTCATTCTGTCTCTCTACTATTAGCTCTTGGAGATGGCTTTTCACGTGTCCCATCAAAGTCATGATCCTTCCTGCCATTTTCTGAATAGGTCTGCCTGTGCTGTGTGTGGCGAGCTATTTTCATGAACTATAGTTGAGGACTATTTATCCATCAGACTCAGTTACTATGTTTCCACCCAATTGGCAAAAGATTGTCATGGAAATGTAAAAAAATCAGCATATTGGCTCTGTGTGGCATAGTGGGCTAAGTCGCTGCTCCAGCACGAGCCAACGCAAATTGGTCGAGCGCTGCCCGGGATAAGGGATCGATAACTCGGATTACAAACCGTGCCACATTGCTCTCCAGTGACTCCTGTTGTGCAGATTGGGTGCCTGTGTGTTCAATCGTGAAAACATAGATGCTGAGTGCAACCTTTGGCATATGTACTGACCAAAATCATTTATGTTGAACCAGAAGTGTGATAAGAACCTGCCTCTCCCAGCAATGTATTCTTATGGTGATACCTAGGAAATGGTACATATTGGATATTTCGCCACATTAGCTAGACAGACGCACGATATGGCCTTTCAAGTGTGAGCTTTCATACATATTGAATCACCGTTCTACCAAACATCTCAAAGACCAATTGGTTACAATTTAAGGTATTTGGTACATGTGTAGTTCAGGCATAACATGTTACACTGTAAAAAATTGTTTTGTGAAAACTGTAAAAAGTACTGGTAACAAATTACCTGTTCTTTTTACAGTTTTCAAAGCTATTTTACAGATATTTACTTTATAAACAGTAAATGTCCATTAACACACAGAGTTAATATTACATTGTAATCTACTGCGTTTATCATTTTTTATTTTATTGTCTTGAAGGAAATGTCTGTAAAATAATAGAAAAAGTATTGGCAAGAAATTACCAGTATGGGTACTTTTTAATGTTTTTCCACAGATATTCTTTACAGTGTAGGTTAGTGAGGTTAAGGTGTCCAAATTGTTTTGTTTTGTACGATTTTTTACGTATTGCCATGAGAACAGCCCGCTCCCTGTGATACGGAGGATCCTCAACTTCGTCACATCGTTTCTAGTGTACCACTGCGCGGACTACTTTGAAAAGACAATAAAAATATCTTTCTGGTTAGAAAAAGCCATTGAATAGATGTTGAAAAGTTGTTAAAAATTTATTAAAAAAATACTTTCGTTCAACAGGGTGTATTTTTAGAGTGAGACGATAGGCACTCAGCCCTCTTCCTGAAATTCTGTCCTCTGGTCCCTCGTTTCTTCCATTTTACATCTTTCTAACATTAACTAAGCTAATCTGGAAATTAATAGTAAGTTTCAGTCCATTGCTGACAGTAATATGAAGTGTATGGGTTTCCTGATTCTATTACTTTTCTAGCTGAAAGGCAACATGGTTGCTATAGAAGATCACAGTTACAGGCTTTTTAAAGTTACACTGCCATAACAGGGAGCTGCACAAGAACAATATAGCCAGCCGTAACTCACAGCAATAACTCACCATCCGACCGGAAGCATCTTCCCTACAGAGATAATTCCTAGAGAGATAAAGGCGCTATATCCCACAACGCCTTTGAGCAGCCGCTATACATCATCCCCATAACAGTGTACATGACTGGTGCGTCCAGGGCACGTCTACCCACTCTACACCCTGAAAGTCACAAATACTGTATGTTCGACATGCCGGATTAATAGCTTGCCTAAATAGATCGACAGTTGGTGTAATTCTTTTCTTTGCAATAGTTTTCTGTTCTTAGTTAAAACAAAGTTTGTTGTAGAAACTTCTGTAGAGCCTTCCCTAGACATAGATTTCCAATTGTCACTGCGGGATCTGGGGAGAAAGAGACAGTAATTGAGGTAAAATGTGAGTGGCAGTAATGTAGAAAAAAACATCAGAGAACATGGGTCGACACAAAACATTATGTTCATTTAAACTGTGACTGGAACTGTGATAATGATGTAGTATATTGATACGTTTTTGTTGTTTTGCTTAGATTATAGGATTTCTAGACTCAGAAATTATTGTTGTTATTGTGCAGTCTGTGAATTGATAAATTGTGCTGAACTGGCTGGAGTCTAATTTTTTCAATACAAATTCAAACACTAAGCTGGCATTTTTCTCACCTCTCCATTTCAGAGTGGTTTGGTTAATGGTTGAAAGCCACATCTCACTTGGACCTTGTGTGCAAACTGACAAATATACCATAGCCTTTCCCCAATGCGTGTATTTGGAGTCAAGGACAAAGAAAGCATGACTTTATCAATAACAATAATACATTTTAACACCTATGAAGAATAATGTTGCATACTGTAGGCTTTTTAAAGGGACAAACTCCTGTCACAGCCCTATCTCTGGTGAAAGATAGCATTTGACCTGTCTCTTCTGGAAGATTGGATTAAATCCAAAGACAGATATTTATCTGTTTCCTTTCCTCTGTCTTGAGGCTTCAGAGATAGCACCATCACGGCAAACAAATGGTACTGTTCTCCTCACGGCCTGACAATTTCCTTTGAAGAATAACACCCTAAACCCCTACACAAATCCTCCACTCACATTTCTTTCACATTTCATACACAGTGAGGGACCCTTGTGACATATCTGGCGTGTAGTCTGTGAGGCTTGAGGTATACTGTAGATAGGGGAACTGTTTGATATGACACCACAGTACTCTATTTTGGCATGACAACTTAGTAATACTGTTATCCTGGGAAACTCAGCTGGTAGAGCAAACTGCCTCCAATGCCAGCTTCTTGGGTTTAATCCTGCTAAGCATAGCATAATTAAAATCTACACATGGTTTTATGTATTTTGGAACAAAAATCTATGTGTTGAGAGTACAAAGGGGAGCTTTTCCTCTAACTGTCGTGAAAATGTCCATAGGATTATTGTATATCTGTTTTAGATACTGATAGTCTCAGCCTATACCTCTGTGACAAACATTTTATATTTAAATGTATTTTTTATTTTTTTATTTTATTTTACTGTTCTACAAGCTCATCTAACTACACTGAACATATGCAGTATATACCTACGTTAATCTTACCCAAACCTTTGTTTCTAAGTCTGAACTTTGCCCAAACCTTTAAAGTTATCTTAATTCCAGAGCAAACAAAATCCTAATCTTTCACATTGACATTGCAACAGTTTTTTGACTAATGAAAAATTATTAATGTGCCTCGTTTTCATAGTACACACACTGTTCGTCATTAAGTGATATTTCATGATTTTAAATGTCAGTAGTGAGAGGCGATACGAAATGGAAAAGAGGAACCAGAGAATTTGAGGATCTAGAAATCAATAGAAAATCATTTATGATGGAAATAATTTAAGCAGGGCTGAAGCTTCTTTCAACAATCACTTAAGCTAATTGTCAGGCATAGGTAATTTTTTCACAATTACAAGGTACACAGCAGCAAACAGCCTTCTATTAAAAAACATTTACTGAAGATTCATACAACACTATTTATATCGATTTACCAAAGGTTTTCACAGGTATTGATTGACTGGATGTTTAAAATAGTGTACCTACCAATACTGATTACCACTGCCCAAGGAGAGAGGGCCCTTGAAAAGTCTGGAATATATTTTATATATATAACATGGGGGCCCATCAGGACTGCCTATGCATAGGGCCCAGGATCTTGTGCTACGCCCCTGCTTACAAACAGGATGAGCATTGCATATTGCAGTATTTCAACCAAGATAGCTAAAACAGTATTTAGCTTTAGTTAGCTACTTAGCTATCTTGGTTGATTAAGATCATTTGTTTTTAGTCATTAGAAATATGAAGAAGATTAAAAAAAGTATATTCTTGACTCAAGTAAGAAAACTGTAACACCCTCCCTGTAAAAGGCTGAATGTCTTAAACAGTAAAATAAAAGGTTCTTCAATTAAATACCCCATGTTCTTTTACAAAAAGCTTATTTCTGTCAAAGGATTGACACAAAATTGTTTACATCCCAGTTTTAAAGCTGCATTGTGTAATAATTGCTCCCATCTAGTGGTAAAATTGTATATGACAAGCAACTAACTACGATTCGAGCCACTCACGTTATTATACCAGCAACGTGAACCTGGATTTTAGATTTTTCTTTCAAAATAATAGCGCTCGTTTTGATTCATTGCAATAATCATTGTTAATTCACTACACAACCTGTGAATTGTAACCAAATGCAATTGTATTGTGTGTAAAGAAACAATAAGAGCATGTGACAGCAAAAATAATGATTTAACATGTTTTATTAATAAAAGTAACAAATATGTTGTACACACAATTGAAATTAATACATTTTCAGTGTCTCATGTAAAAACACGATTATTTTTGAGTCTGTTTTTTCCAACAGAATACTAATTTAGCAAAACATGAACATGGACACTACCTATGCAATGAATAAACAATGATTATTGCAACGAACAACAAGTGCTATTATTTTGAAACCGAAAATCATTCAATCAATCAATCAAATTTATTTATTAAGCCCTTTTTACAACAGCAGTTGTCACAAAGTGCTTTGACAGAAACCCGGCCCGAGACCCCCAAAAGCAAGCAACACAAGTGATGCACAGTGGCTAGGAAAAACTCCCTAGTAGGAGGGACCTGGGAAGAAACCTAGAGAGAGGCCAGACTCAAGGGGGTGTGCAGTCCTCTTCTGGCTGTACTGGGTGGGGGATCTGAAGGTACACAGCACATTGTAATAAGGTAACTTTGTTTATCAGTGTTTAATTATTGTCCAGCAATGAAGATATGATTTGTGGACTGTGACCATAGTCTTTACGTGGCATCAATACATTTCGGTGGTCTTCTGACGGAAGAACGTGAAGCCGCCTGGAGATGAAAGCTGGCGTCATCAGGTGGAAACGGGATCATCAACCGCAGTGACATGGGATCTAGCACAGCAGCGGGTTGGGCACAGGACGGGGACAGGAAGGAGTCATCAGGTCACATGGTCCTGTCGCATGTTCCTAGGGTCCTCCTAGGATGAACATGACATCAGGAACATAAGAGTGGGCATACCTTGGGTCTATTAGCTTAACACAGCTCTGACTCCAAAATGAATATATAATCTGCCTCTGGGAGCAGAAAAACCCTAGTCCCCCGGCAGATAAACTATTGCAGCATAACATCTGGGGCTGAGACGGGGGGGGACAAGAGATGTGGTCCTGCACAAGGAAAGCCTCGGGCAGGAGCAAGCAGGCATGCTTCCGACCCACCCACATTGCCAAGACCACACCCTCAAAGGGTCACCAGCAGACCGTAACCACCGCAGGGGTAGCATTGGAGTGAGGTGAGGATATCCCAGTAGAGCAGTGGTCCTCAAACCCTTCCATGGAGGGCCTAGTGTATGCTGGTTTTTGGTCTTTCCCTTCAATTAGAGCATAATTAGGACCTAGACTATGGGATCAAATAAGGGCCAATAATATTTTGAGGTTGCAAAGTAATGTTTGCATGTGTAAAAAAGTTTAGCATCTGGGGAAATATTTTGTGAATGTGTAAAAATGTTTTGCATCTGTAGAAATATTTTGTGAATGTGTAAAAAAGTTTTGCATCTGTAGAAATATTTTGTGAATGTGTAAAAAAGTTTTGCATCTGGGGAAATATTTTGTGAATGTGTAAAAATGTATTGCATCTGTAGAAATATTTTGTGAATGTATAAAAATGTTTTGCATCTGTAGAAATATTTTGTGAATGTGTAAAAACGTTTTGCATCTGTAGAAATATTTTGTGAATGTCTGCAAATGTTTTGTGCAACACTGGTGTTACAAAACCCAAGTTGCGAGTTGCGAAATTGTTGAAATTTGTACTGTGTCAAAACAGGGCCAAAACGCAATCGAATCAGCTCGTTGCTTATTGATTAGCCAATCAGAACGCTGCCCACCGAGCAACCATTTCAATCGTTAATGTAGCTAGCATTACACAGGATGTTGTGTATTTATTATATATATATAAGCGATCCAGATTGCAAATGTAAATGTTCTTATTAAAATAATATAAGTTAGTAAATATGTCACACTATTCCCATAAAGTTTAGTGGCATATTTATGAAATGTGTAAAGTTTCCTTTGTTGTTAATCGATTTTTATCACGTTGAATCAAACGCTATTATTCTGAATGCGAAACTATGAAAGGCTAGGAATCCATTAAAGAATCTGGCTCCCTGGGTTATATGTGAACGGTCTATGCTTGTGATAAAGCGCCAGCCTCGTACTCCTCCGTGTTGACCAGAATGCAGAGAAGTAACGAGAACGCGCCTCGCTAGAATCTTTTGCCCACTACTGTAAATAGTGTGACATATTTACTAACTTATAATATTTTAATACGAACATTTACAACACAATCTGGATCGCTTAGTATATAAGAAATACACATGATCCTGTGTAATGCTAGCTACATTAAGGATTGAAATGGTTAATCGGTGGGCAGCGTTCTGACTGGCTAATCAATGAGCAGAGCTGATTGGATAACGTTTTGGCCCTGTTTTGACACAGTCAAAATTTCGCAACTCGTAACTTGGGTTTTGTAACTCCAGTGTTGCACAAAACATTTGCAGACGTTCACAAAATATTTCTACTGATGCAAAACATTTTTACACATTCACAAAATATTTCTACAGATGCAAAACTTTTTTACACATGCAAACATCACTTCGCAATCTCAAAATATTATTGGCCCTTATTTGATCCCATACTAGACTGCCAGGTAAGGGGAGATCCTAACCAATTAGTGAGCTACTCCATCAAGCTTGTACAAGGTAAAAGTGAAAACCTGCATACACTAGGCCCTCCATGGAAGGGTTTGAGGATCACTGCAGTAGAGAGAGGGGAGCCTACCAGGCAAGCCAGCATTGGCGGTTCATTAACAGTGCCGCCGTTCTCTTTTAGCCCCCTGGCCCAGACTACACTATACCATAGAACTTCTGAAGAGATGAGTCTTCAGCACAGACTTAAATGTTGAGTCTGCTCCTCTGAAATGGGTTACCACAGAATTGGAGCTCTATATGAGAAAGCCCTTCCACCAGCTGTTTGTTTACGAATTCTAGGAACATTGAGGAGGCCGGCATCTTGTGAACGTAATGTACGTGTGTGTATGTATGGTTGCACTAAATCAGACAGATAAGTAGGGAAAAGTCCATGTAGTGCTTTGTATGTTAATAGTAAAACTTTGAAATCAGCCCTAGCCTTAATGGGCAGCCAGTGTAGAGAGGCTAGAATTGGGGTAATGTGTTCCGATTTTGCAGTTCTAGTCAGAATTCTGGCGGCTGTGTTAAGTACTAACTGAATTTTTTTAGGGTTTTGTCTGGGTAGCCAGAAAAGAGAGCATTACAATAATCCAATCTTGAGGTAACAAAGGCATGGATTAACTTTTCTACATCATTCTTTGACAAACAATTTCGAATTTTTGCAATGTTCCTGAGATTGAAAAAAGCTGCTCTTGAGTTTTTTTTTACATGTTCATCAAGAGAGAGATCTGGGTTGAGAGTAACACCAAGGTCTTTTACATTTTTTTCTGATATGACTGTACAACCGTCTATGTTCATTTCCAGATTTGACAGCAGGTCTCTTTGTTTCCTGGGACCTAAAATAAGCATTTCTGTTTTTTCAGAGTTTAGAAGTAAGTAATTTTCTGTCTTCCAACTCTATATCCAAAACACAGGCTTCCAGGGTGTGCAGTTTTGGGGATTCTCCCTTTTTCACCAAAATGTACAGCTGTGTCATCAGCATAGCTGTAAAAGTTGACATTGTGTTTCCGGATGACATCACCAAGAGGCAACATTTATAGCGAGAACAGTAGCGGTCCCAAAACAGAACCTTGTGGAACACCAAAGCTTACCTTTGATTGTTTGGAGGACAGACCATCCACAGATACGAACTGATATCTTTCAGACAGATAGGATCGGACCCATGCCAAAACATGTCCACGTAGCATAATATAAGTTTACAATCTGTCTAGAAGAATGTTGTGGTCAATGGTATCGAAGGCAGCACTCAGGTCCAGTGTTCATGTTCCCAGGCGAACGTTCTTTCCTATTGTACAGCTTGGGCCAGCGCTGCCATGTCCTCAAGAATAGGCATGATCTTACATCTTCAACAGACTTTGAAATTTGCCTGCAGTCGTGAGAAATCTCCCCCTGGCATTCACGGTGCCACTAGTGTAAAAGAGCGAAAGGCTGCGCTTGAATTTCCAGGTATGTCCCTCTTTGGCTTATGTATTTTAAAGATGGAGGCGTAACATGGCTGCCGCAATTCGAGCAGCACCATTGTATGTATTGTGAATGGAAGATTCTACGCTTACGAAAATACTTTGATTAGTTGATGAAAGTAATTACACATGAATTAGCAAATATTTTTGAAATAACAAATGGGTTTTTGCTAAGAATCAACTCAAAGAAATGCACAGTGTAGCTTTAAGCATCTTCTTTGCCAAGATAATCCATCCACCTGAAAAAAATATTTTTTGTTTAGTATAGAAGTAATTCAATATAAAAGGAGAATTGGAATTGCCCATGAAATGTTTGTATTTGAAGGCAACAAACAATTTTTGTTTTGTTAAATAAATAAAGATAAACCAAATACTTATAGTACTGCTAGCTGACTTTGTAATATTACTATCTTGCCTATGTCATCCTAG
>JACXGM010037022.1:0-11226 GCA_016801145.1 Umbra pygmaea
GAACATGATAAAGGACACATTAGGATATAGAACATGGTAAAAGGATACATTAGGATATGGAACATGATAAAGGATACATTAGGATATAGAACATGTTAAAGGATACATTAGGATATAAAACATGTTAAAGGACACATTAGGGTATAGAACATGTTAAAGGACACATTAGGGTATAGAACATGTTAAAGGATAAAGGACATGTTAAATGATACATTAGGATATGGAACATGATAAAGGATACATTAGTCGGTACAATTACCTATTCCATTTTATTCTCAGTACTTTGCTGATGTGACAGAGGCTAACTCGTGGCTTAGTGACAGGAAGCCTCTTCTGGTCAGCGAGGATTATGGGAAGGATGAGTCCTCCACCAGTGCCCTGCTACAGCGCCACCTACGGCTGGAAAAGGAGATGGAAGCGTACGCTGTGGAGGTGAAACGACTGGGGGAACAGGCCAAGGGTGCCTCCCAGATGGCTCCACTCGCGGTAAGTTCAAAAAAAAAAGCACATTGCTTTTTATCGTCAGGTAGCGGACTATAGAAGTCCATCTCTGCTAAGGTCCTGAGGATGTCTGTTTTACCCCACAGGCTGAGCCCCAGCAGAACAAGATGATCCAGTACAGTGACTCTTCTGGAGAGGAAGAGGGGGGAAGTGGCTCACCAGTGAGAGTGGCCTCATCCAGAGGGGAGAGGATCGCTCAGCCATCAACCCAGGTCCTTTCACAACAGGCCAAGGCCAAGATCAGGTTTAAATACACACGAGGTACACTTTCAGTTAAACAATGACTTATTTATAGGAAACTCTACAAAAAATTGTGACATTTGTACTATTAGGATTGGTTTGTTTTCCAGGTATGCCGGTTTGGGACCGTGGGGAAATAGTGACTATCCTCAACAGAGACAATAAGGATATGTTTCTTGTAAGGGATGTCAAAGGGAATGAACAGCTGGTGCCAAAGACGTATCTCACAGAGCTTCCATTGTCTACAGTAAGGCCCTCACTGTAACGCCGTTGGTGTATTGATCTGGTGTAGAGGAAGGGAGACAGAATACAGGAACTTGCGTTTGTTAATTTTATTGAAGAATGCGCACAAAAGAACACATACAATGCCTTTATCGGCACTTAATGAAACAGGCGACAGTAATGCCCAAAGGAAATGCTGGTATGACGTGCATGCGTAAATATGTAGTAGGTTTACATAGTGCGTAGATTTAACCTTCATCCAGACAATCATCTTTTCTGGCAGAACTATACACAGAAGTAAGCCTCAGCAACTGAGCGCACAACACACAACGATACAGGTGCAGGGAAACATAGTAATGGCTACTTACAATGAGGCACACACCCAGGCAACAGAGGTTATATAGAGTTTTTGATTAACACATGGAGAACCGGTGAGCAGATTATTGATATGGTAGGCTACAGGTGTGTGTGTGTGTGCATTGAGTTTAATGAATAGTCCAATGATGATATGACTGAATGGTCCAGGATATGTCACCAAAGTCCCTGACACAGGTCCCTAGCAACACTAACAGCTATGGACTGTGACACTCAATAGCTGATTAAATAACTCAATAATACTTTGCTCAAGAATAATTGTGTTCTTATATTGAAAATAGTAGTGTAATAAATCAGTGAACTTTTTATCCCACAAACTTGGTTTGCTAGGTAAAAAAACAGTAGGAATCTGGACCTAACATTTCATGGTTTACACGTCATAAATATACTCTTCTCAATAGACTCCGCCCTCTAAACCACTTCCTGATACATCCACCAATGGGATTGCTGAGAGCCCCCCTAAAAGAGTGAACCGTGCCCGTCGCAGACGTTCCATGCGCCGGGGGACGGCTGAGATCCAGTTCTCTATGGTTCCTGATCCGCATTACCAGAGAGACACAATAGACAACACACAGAGCAGTCTGGACCAGGACTTCAACAGCCTGAGGAACTTGGCCAAGGTGACAGATAAGACCAGACAGCACTAAAATTATGTTGATATTTAATTCACTATAAACCACACTTACAACACCTTCAAACTGGCTTAGTTCTCATGTTGTCTTTGGAGAGAATAGTAGAGATACGACCAACTAGTGGTTTTTAAAGGGGCTATTTGTAGAATTTGAGCTATAACTATGGAACTAGTTTCTCTTTCAAGTGACCAGCTGACAAAGGCTTTGAAAACTATATTTCTTGAAAAGTGTTGGCGTAGCAGTCTAAGCTCAAGACCAAGTGGGTGCTACACATTGGTGGTGGACAAATTGGCCTCTCCCTCACTATGTAAAAGCCTTTGGGTTTCTTGAAAAGTGCTTTATATGTTGTATTAATTACATCATTATTATTATTATTGTTATGCTCTCGGCTCCAGTCTACACATGCCCCCTGACAATGAGTGTTTGAGCCCCAGCTCAGCCAACTCTCTGTGCCTTCCTCCATCTCCCCCTCCCTGTCTCCCTGGTTTATACTTCCTCCTGTCCTCTCAATACAATATACCCCCCAAAAATTATAAAAATGAAATATATCAGTTAATGATACCCTTGACTGTGCAGTGCACAGGAGACAGAGTATTCTGTAAGACACATCTAAATCACACACCGTCAATCAAAAACTAAATTGTGTCTGACTCCCTTCGCTATGCAGTTCAGGAGGAAGTGCCTGGAGGAGACGGTCCGGCTGCATCGCTTCTACAACACTTGCGAGGAGTTTGAGTCCTGGATGGACGACAAGGAGAACATCCTCCACACCTTCAGTTCGAACTCCGACAACGTGGGAGTGGTGCAGGCCAAATATGAGGTCAGCAGACAGCCTCATTACCGAGACAACTCCAGAACATTCCATTAAAACTTACGTCATGAACACCTCATATTCTTCCAGAACTTTCTAACCGAGCTGGCGAGCGGAAAGGGACAACTCGATGACATCACCCGACTGGGGGAGGAGCTGGTGAAGAGCAGACACAGCAAACACAGAGAGATACAGGCCAAGCAAGGACAAGTCACCCGCAGGTTAGGGACAAGCCAAAAAAAACATGATTTTGTGAATGTATTACTAACATCTACCAAGAATAACACGCTTAACATTGTATTGTCTGTTGTTTGTATTACACAAAGCGATTGCATTGTTTTTTACTGGTACACACGTCCTACGCTGACGTCATTGAAGACTGATTTTACTGGTCCTTGCTAGGTGGGAGCGCGTGCAGAAGATGAAGGATGAGAAGGGCCATGAGTTGCTGAGCACAGCGGACGTGCAGTCCTTCCTCCAGAGCTGCGGGGAGGCCCGGGGACAGCTCCTGGAGCAGCTGAACCAGCTGGATACGGTGGATGGTGTGAGCAGTACTGCGACAGCCCTGAACACAGAGGAGAGGGCCCTGGCTCAGTCACTCAGAGAAATACAGGCCCTGGAGCGAAAGATTGCGTACCTCAAGAGCGTGGCTAAAATGTGAGGCGCATAATTGTACATTTCTCTATGGGTCAGACGTCACTACTAATTCAATCCTTTATAATAGTATTGTTATTTTATTGTTTCTGAGATGGTTGGTTTGTCTTTTCATCCACGTTCTGGTGGTGTGTGACCCAGGAAGCAGGACTGCAGCCCGGCAGAAGCAGCGGCCATCATGGAGGAGGTGCGGGGCCTGGAGGCTCTGCTGCAGCAGGTGAGGGGCCAGGCCTCTGAGAGACAGAGGCTGCTGGAGGAGGCCAAGCGACTGCAGCTGTTCCAGCAGGAGACCAAGGACCTGCTGCTGTGGGCCGAGGCCATCCAGGGCCGTCTGCTGGAGGACAACACTGCCTCGGACGTGGCCTCAGCTCAAGACCTACTGAAAGACAACCAGGAGCTCCGGCTGGAGATAGACAGCCAGAGAGACAGGTGAGTTTAGTTATTTTTTACACTTTTAGCTTATAAAAAAATAAATAGAACCCTTAACCAATACAATAGCAACCTTTTATCTACATACTGCCTGACTGCTGTAGGATATGGTGGAGTCAAGTTTGTGCTAGAACTACTGAGTCTTCACATCACAGTCTCAAATATGTAAAGAAATATATGACTGAAATTATTCATATGAATGAACAAGCCTGTCATCCTTTACATCTGCTACAAATTCTTACAAACAGGGGGTTCATGACATAACATTTAGCATTTTCCATTTACTGTAAAAATATGTTTACTTAAAAGACATATTTAAATGTTGCCACACATTTAATGTCACTAAGTGTTAGAGCTGAAGGGAGCAGTTAGGGTTACCTGTGGTGCACAGAGAGAGAATAAGAGCTTTCACCTTGTCAGTCATGGGATTAGACCAATGTTTATGAAAAACATTTGCGCTGCTTTAGAATCAAGTCTTGCAGAGATTGCATACATTTGTCATTCGTGGAGTGTAACGGAGACAGAAACACAGAGTACTAAATAATATGTAATGTGAAAACTACAAAGTCTCCACTCTTCCTCCAGGAGGCATACACATACACGTACACGTAAACGTAAACGTAAACATAAACGTACACGTACACGTGACAGTTACAAACTACAAACAGAACCAATAACTGACACTGCTTGGTCGGTCATGGTGGCTTAACTAGCCATCTAATCAGGTGGATACCAGACAGCTGTCCCCACTTGTTCACTCCAACCTGTAATCCCTGGAATAGCCACAGGGCTACAGTCACGCGTTTCGTGGAGTGTGACAACATTGTTTTTATATTCCTCCAGACCAGAAAATGTAGACCATTATTTGCAGTTCCCTGTTTACATCACATGACCCTCTCTGAGCCAAATCACATTTTGGAAATAGCTACCTTCAAACTCTGTAATATTCTACTTCCGGCATGCACTGGTTCCCATAAAATGTACAAGGATTGCATCTTTGCTCTGAAAGCAACAGTAAGTCATACTTTAATGTGTAAACAGCCTGCTACCTGAGGGTGGGTTACAGTATTTCTGTCAGCTTTGTTGGGAAAGTACACTTATGATAATACAATGTCCTGCATGCTGACACATGGAGGTATTGGATGATGAATTCAAAGCAGCTAATCCTCAGGTAAGCCATGATATATTAGTAGCAAAAGGCTAGTTTGTGTCAAGATTCTAGTAAGTGACATGCAGTGTTTTTGTACTGCTCTTTTATGAGTTTTTATAGACTAGTCAAATGTAAAATGTCATAGTCATTTATTTTTATTATTCTGACTCAAAGAGTGAAAGACATGGAGAAACTTGGAAAGTCTCTCGAGGAACAATCGAGGGGAAAGCGAGGTGTGAAGGACATACAGCAGACGCTGGGGAAGCTCAACCAGGAGTGGACCAAGCTTGACAGACTGTGGGGCAGTAGGAACAGGACACTGGAGCAAGGTCTGGAGCTGCAAAAGCTCAACCAGGAGGCTGACCGCATTGAAGCTGCCCTGTCTGGGCATGAGGCAAGGCTGAAGGTCAAAGACCTCGGGGTAAGATCGTATGGATGCTTGCAAAATGGCACCGATAGGGCTCTGGTTGAAAGTAGTGTACTATATATGTAGGGAACAAGGTGACGTTTGACACACCCCCTATGAGAATTACTATTAAGTTAATAACTATATTACTGTGTAACCATCAGAATACAGCATTATGTTGCTGAGACTAACGTGATAGATGAAAGGCTACTATTCTGTTTGTTCTCAGGACTCGGTAGACAGCGTCCGCAGTCTTCTGGTCAGACAGGAGGAATTGGAGGACCTGCTCAAGGCCCTGGACCAACACATCAACCACTTCCAAGACAAGACTACAGAACTCATCAACAAACGACACTTTGCTGCCAGTCTGTAAGGCTCATGCTGACTACTGTTTCTAGATGTTGGATAAAAACGTATAGGAAATATTGCAGTATCCAACCTATTGTTAAAATTCTGAAACAACAGTAAGATTCTTGTTTCATTCTCTCTTTTTTTTAGAATAAAGGAGAGATCACTGAATATTCAAGAGCGCAATACCAAACTTGGAGAGAGCTGCAAACAAAGAAAGGCCCACTTGCTTGATTCATATAAGTATCAGGTACTGTACACTTGATACAGAAAAGGAAATATTTTGCATAGTTTTACACTGGCAGGTAAATGGTTAAATATGTTGTTTGTGGGTTGTGTCATCAGGAATTCCAGAGAGATGCTGAGGAAATGCTCTTGTGGATGGAAGAGAAATTCAAGATAGCCGAAGATGAGTCATACCGTGACCCTACCAATATCCTCCGCAAGCTGAAGAGGCATGAGGCAGCGGAAAAAGAAATGCAAGCTAACCAAGTTTGGCTGGAACGGCTCACAAAGGTACACGAGGGGGTTAAACATCCGGTTTTTCTATACCAGTGATGTACTCTACCACATACTGTACCACATTCAGTGATTTACTGTACCATTCTATATTGTCTGTATGTTAAGCTGTCATGTGGTTCCATCAGTCAGGGGAGGAGATGCTGTCTGAGGAGCACTGTCAGAGCCAGAGCATCAGGAGAAAGTCCACCCAAGTCAGCAGTCGCTGGATCAGGCTGCAGAGGAAGATGGCTGAGAGAGGAGATAAGCTGAGGCAAGCTGGACAGCAGGAGCAGCTCATGGAACTACTACAGGTAGCAACCTCTACATTAATAACCTGGCACTGCTACAGGCAACAACCTGTACACTACTTACCTGGAACTACTACATGTAACAAACACTACATTAATAACCTGGCACTGCTACAGGCAACAACCTGTACACTACTTACCTGGAACTACTACATGTAACAAACACTACATTACTAACCTGGAGCTAGATTGGTCAAATAGTTGGAGAAAGTAATGCTATATACAAATGTTGAAAATGTATTTTGCCCTAGTCTATTGACTGACAGAAACTGAAACTTAAATGAATACTAATTATAATTTTCCTTAATTATTTCCTAGCATATACCTCATAATTTCTTTACCATGAAATAAACGTGTTAATATGCTTCTGATAGCTATATTGCACTCCCACTGATACCAGGATGCCAAAATGAAGATTGAGGCAATTCAGAGGATGCTTCAAAATGCAGCAAAAGGTCATGACCTTCGATCCAGTCGGCAGCTGTTGAAGGAGCACCAGCAGCTGGAGACGGAGGCCCAGGAACTGGCTGACAAGATCAACACCATCGTGACAAGGGCCAAGCACCTGGCCACCACCCACTTTGACTCCCAGAAGATCCTTCAGGAGACAGACATGTACATGAATCTGTATGTAGCACAGAAATGTTCCATTCATTTCTAGAAGCAATAAAGCTAACTAGGCATCTGTTTTTTTTGCTTGATTGATTAGCTGGTTGATTAATTAAATGATATGCCATTTATTAAAACGTATCCATTTAGTCATTTGTTCATTAATGCATTGCATTATTAACCTACTTCTCTGCCCCCTGTTCATATTCAGTGTGAATATTCTTTAGCTTTATTCTCTCTGTTCATTTCTTTCCACTAATATGCAGTTTCAAGTCGCTGCAGAAACCACTGGATCGCCGCAGGGCCCAGCTGGAGGCGTCAGTGGCTCTGTTTGGTTTCTATCATGATGTAGATCTGGAACTCTCCTGGATCACAGAACACTACCCATCCAATAGCTCCTCCCATTATGACAAGACCCTAGGCGGGGCTATCAACCTCATGCAGAAACATAAGGTATCAGTTGGTCAAAGTTATAATGCCTTCAAAAGTATTATTTTTATGTCAATATGCTACAGACGGAAACATTTTTTGTTTGTTGTGTGTAGGCTAGCCCCTGACTAATAAAATGAAAACAACCAATGAATGTGTTTTATGTGATAAGGAGCTGCAAGCAGAAGTGAATGGCCACTCTAAACACTTGAATGGTGTCCTGGAGAAGGGGCGGAGCCTGGGGAAGTCCAGCCAATACGATGGAGAGGAGGTTCAGCAGAGGAACACACACCTGGCTACTGAGTGGCAGGAGCTGGAGGCAGCATGTGAGAAGAGGGCCATCCACCTAAACAGGGCCATTACTAGAGAACAGGTACGACCAACTAGAATAGCAGTATCAAGAAACTCTGGTTTACACCTGAAGGACCATTAAATCATCATAGCCTGAATACCACACTGTCACTCTTAACCTATGCTCCTAGATACTGCTTGACTGTGCAGAGCTGGAAACTCGACTCTCTGAGACTCTAGCCTTGGTCAGCACTGATGAGTTTGGCAAAAATGAGCTGGCCACCCAGAGCCTTATCAAGCAGCACCAGGTAATGTATATCTGTTCTGCTGTTCTCTGGAATTTGACCAGATTTATTCAAACTGCATCACTTTCAATATTCACTGTTCTGTTGTTTGGATTGGTAATTCTGTTGATTAACAGTACTCAGTAATAGATAATAGTAACAGATTACGACTAGAATGTAATCTAATGCTAATAATCAAATGTGTTATGGAGGTAAGTGGTAGGTGGGTAGGGTTTACATTATTCTTTCAGCCAATAATGGAAATTTTTTAACAAAAAGGGCCAAAAGAGCTTCAGAAAACTAACATGTAATTTACATTTAAAATAAATAATGCATTCACTTATCAGACATGCAGTGATGATTTTAAAGGAATATTTAAAGGGTCTGCAGTGTAGAGGAGCCTGGTTTGTAACAAGGCTGTCCCTGTGGGTCCTGCAGGCGTTGGAGGGGACGATAGAGGTGCTGGAGGCCCAGGTGGAGGAGCTGGGAGACAGTGTGGAGTCCGCCGTCCACGAGTGGAACCTGGAGGAGGTCAACCGGCCCTTCAGCCGAATCAGCAGTCTGATGAGCCAGTTGGGACACCAGGCACAAGTCCGGTAAGCTCCAAAATAGATTTGATACTAAGAGGCTGTGATATCCTGGATTCAGTTGTGATGTGTTGATTATAATTCTACCGTCTCTTAGGGGCCAGAGGCTGAGCGAGGCTCTACACTTTCATGAGTTCAGACGAGAGTCTTCAGAGTTGGAGGAATGGATCTCACAGCAGAGGCAGACGGCCTCCTCTGGAGACTACGGGAATGACTATGAACACGTGCTGGTGAGAAACATCTCTATCGCTCAGAACATGTTAGAACGTTTAATAATGTAGAGGTTCATTTTAAACAGCCCAATAAGGTAATCCACATTAATTTTCATCAATGAACAACATTGTTAATTTCACAGCTTCTGAAAGGTAAATTTGAGGGCTTCCTGAAGCAGTTGGAAGTTGGTTTTGATAAGATGCGGAGCTGCAAGGAGCTTGCTGATAGGCTAATTCAGCATAGTCATCCACAGCGTTCCACAATCGGGGAAACCCAACATCAGCTCAGGTAAAGGCCTTCGTTTAATCTCTATGCTCCCCTGTTCTCTGCTAATCTCCATATTGCACTGCTAACTACCATTTCACTGTACATTGCATACTGTATATTCACAATTACGTTTTAAAATACTAGCCAAGCAGGTGTTAACTTGTTAATGACTTCAACCAGCTATGACTGGTAGCAAATAAGGGTCCTTCTAAATAGTTTTATTTTAACTTGTGACCTGAGTCAGTTTGTGTATCTCTCTTGTTTTCTAGGGTCTCATTTGAGGAGCTGCAGGACTTGGCCAAAGACCGTAAAGACCGCTTACTGAAAGCGGAGGAGTGTCACAGGTTTTACAGAGATCTTACCAGTGCCTTAGGACATATTGAGGTACAGTTCAAACTTCAATGAGTCGATTAAAAGTTGCCTTCAAAGTTGTTAACATTATCTTAGGCCCCCAAGAACATCACGCAGTCAGGCATGTAGATAAATGGCTGCCATATATATAGCACAATGCCTTCCTTGGTGTTGCTCAGAGTGCATATGGAGTTAATCTCTAAAGTTATTGGTTACCTACAATATTTATGTTATGTTGCTTATCCATGAAGAATTAGGATGTCAATTTAATTTACTGCACCAACCGTCTCACACAACCAGTGAGCTGTGAAATGCTTGCTGAAGTTAAGTACATTGTGTACATTAACTGTGAAGTACGGCATGTACATTAAATGTGAAATACACCATGTACAATAAATGTGAAGTAGAACATGCACATTAAATGTGAAGTACACCATGTACTTTAAATGTGAAGTACACCATGTACTTTAACTGTGAAGTACTCCATGTACTGTACATTAAATGTCAGTGTTAAATGTGTCATAACATTGTGTCATGAAATGAAAGTCATACTACCGACAAACTGCTTGTGAAGTTAAGGGTTAGAATAAGTTTTAAGGTAAGCATTAGGATTAGGATTAGGGAGAGTAGTACAATGTTGTCCCTCTCTCTCCCTCTCATTTCAACTCCACTTACAACAGGAGAGGTACAAGAGCATTCCTGATGAAATAGCCAATGACCTGAGAGGGGTATTGTTGCAGCTTCGGAAGCATGAAGCACTAGTCCATGAACTAGCAGGAAGTGAGCTGCAGGTATTCAACACAACCATTAACTATCTCAAATACATCGAAAGTTAGACTGCAACGCCTGCAAAAATGTGTCTTAATTCTCACTTTGACAGTACATTCATAGGGAATAATTTCACCCACACATTTCCATTGGCTTACCTTGTTGTTATGTCTTGAGGTAACGTCTCAATTGAAGCTTTGTTGTTTAGCTTAGCAGGCTAACACAATCTTGTTGTGTTTTGTATCATCCAGGTGAATTGTGGTGTTTGCCTGCCTCAAATGTAGTATGTGTTTGCTCTGAATTGTAGCTCCAGGAGCTGCTGGATGGGACAGACTCCACCCTGGAGCTTTGCTCCCCAGAGATGAGGGTTTTATTGCAGGAGCAGCAGCAGGAGGTGGTGGAGAACTGGGACAAGCTGCGCCTCCACATGGATCAGCGGGAGGGAGAACTCCAACGAGCACGCCAACACTACCTCTTCCTTAACACGGTAACTCACTAAAACGCTACACTGTTTCCATTGGAGACATAATTTCTATTTGATAAATTTGTTTTGCAGGGATTAACAGACACGGCCAATTTGTTGTTCTATAATGGGTGTGGTTCTCAATCAAGGAGTTGAGTAAAACCAGCATTAAAGATGCACTGTATAATGTTCTGGGCCCGGTTCCCCGATAACGTTCACTCTTAGCCCGCTAAGAAGACTCTAAAAGATATATCTTACAGAAGTTGTTTACGTTCGTAAGTGTGTTCCCCGAAGTCTCCCTTAGAATCTTCTTATCACGTCGCACTTAAGCTGCCTCTTAAGTGCGACGTTACAAGGCGCTGTCCCAAGGTAAGGTGCTGAATGTGT
>JACXGM010037023.1:0-11226 GCA_016801145.1 Umbra pygmaea
GAGTAGAAATGGCCAACTTTAGCATAATTTGTCCCCCCGCGTTACTGTCCCCCCGCGTTACTGTCCCCTACCCAATCTGATTAAAATTCTGATGTCATAACATCCTGAGCTGGCCCAATATATTTTTCTCATAGTTGAACATGTCCTTTATCAGATAAAATTATAAAATCAATGAAAATTTCTAAAAAAAATTGGCACGATTACCACCCTCAAATGGCACCATTTGCTAAGAATGACCCAATTGTCAAGTCAATACATGACGTAACATGCTTAGCTTCAGATGAAACTGCACCTTTAGATTAGTGCTGGGTGATATGGGAAAAATACTAATCATATTTTCTCTCATATCATTCGAGATTTTGTGTTTGGAATAATTTATTTTTTATAATGTTTGATTTCATGTCACAAGATTTAACTCCATTTCAGTTATTTTGGATTTTCTATTCTTTATTTGGAACCATATCAAACATATAAAAATCCTGTTAAGTGAATTCTAGCAGATATTCTATAGGATATAATCCAGTAAGACTAAGTCAAAAACTGATTCCTATAAAATATCTCCTTAAATCAATTGTAATCTCATGAGTCTATTAGATCCAATTATGATAATATATCCAAAAGGACTGTTTTATTAGGGGTATATGTCTTAGTTTCAGTGACAAATTGAATAATTGAAAGTGCATCAGTTAGCTACATTGGTTAATCCAGTCATGTTCTGAGTGCAAACAACAGCAAGTCATATTATACTGTTTAGAACATAGAAACACGGTTTGGCAGTCCCAGTGTGAAGAAACACACTGAAGGTACCTTGGCACAACTTGTGATCTAGTGCATGTTCTTCACTTACCTATATCGTAATAAACACTTTTTCCTTTGTGCAATTTTTTTTCTCCTTCTGTTGTTTTCATCTGTACACAAGATGGCTGTAATTAGCTAACTAGGATTTTATCTATCAGTTGAAAAGCCTAGTCTGACTCTGAAGTGCGACTTCACTTTATGAGCTGCATCACTTCTATCCATGACCAGATTTATTGGACAGTGTACTCTGTTTTTCCACATGCAGGAACAACAAGCTCAATTACTTTAAGAACTACATCTTAACCAAACAGATTATCAAAGTGGCAAGCAACTGCAATTCCTGTGTCAAATTTAAATGTGCAGTGCCATGGTAAAGCAATGCAGCGGAAAGGCTGTGTTGCCTGACTTGCACTGCATAACTCACCAATGTATTTTGCACAGAATGTATATCCGTGCTTTCTCTAACTTCAAAATGCTAAACATCTGCCATTTTACCTAAGTGGTACTTCCTCTTTTTATCATAATTTCTTCATTTTCTTCTCTTTTAAATTGCTTTGCCTATCAATTCGTCTCATCTTTTAACCATTAGATCAACACGGGCTGTCAATGTTGTGCCTGAGCAGTCTGACATTATCGAAACATTATTACATACATTTATCATCGATATTGTTTTTTTCTTCATGATAAAATTTTATATATCAATTCATCACCCAGCCCTAATTTAAACACAGACTTATCAGCTCTCTTCAGTTTACACAAGAATTGATTCAATATAGATACCTTTATTTTGGTGTGTTGGAGAGACCCTAAATTGTTATTACTAATATTTTTCCCAGGTTTTAATGTTGAGGCCAATGTGAACTATGACACTGGCTTTGTGTTTGGTGGCAACCGCTTTAACTGTGGAACGTGGATGGACAAAATGGGAGAGAGCGAGAAAGCTGGCAACAAAGGCATGCCTGCTACACCAAGGTAAAACATATCATCATAGACTGCCAATGGGGTATAATATGAAACATTTTAACCAAATTAGTGAAAAATGCAACTGCATGTGTTTCATTGTGCTAGCGGGATTCATACCTATGGATTTATAGTAATGTGCAAACTTATAATTTAGAATTTGCTTGTTAAACATCCTTGATCTGCAATCAGAGATTATGAAACTGTGCAGTTGTAGGCAAAAGTTTAGGCTCTGAATCTTTCTATGAAGAAAATTTGCCCTGACCTCGAACGTGGTATGAAGTGAAATATTACAACCTTCTGCACAGGTTTATACAGGATTAGGACAGACAAACTTGAATTACTGTGTAACAGATGCCCCACATCACTTTATTCCCCATATAAAAAAAATATAATCAGTGTTTTTGAGCAATTTATACAGTGCTTTGTACATAAGGCTCTGTCTGTGCTCCATGAGGATTTCCCAAGTCATACCAATAGTTTCTATAGTGTAGTGATAATTCCCCTATTTTGTTAAGGTTAGGCCCAAGTGTCTGGGCCCCCCCCCCCATTTTCCTCCCTTCCCAATTCCCACTAACACTGCCTTTTTCTGTCCACTCCTTGAGAAGATCTGTGGGATGGAGAGAGGGGCACATATCATTAATCCAACCACATGTTGCCCAGCCGCCAATTATTTTCGCACTTCTTATCTGACACGGAGCCTTTAGTCAGATCACGCGTGATAGATCATCATCTATACTTCCGCAATTGAATTAACAGGTAACCGATTTGAACACAAGGAGTTGCTGGAGAGCGACATGGCAGGATAAATCCCGTAATCTGGTTTATTTAACCCAAATCCAGGGCAGCGCTTAGAAATTGTACACCACCTCGTGCAGGAAGGTCCAGGGAAAGTCAGAGAACCCATGGTTAGGCTCGAACCACTGATTATCATGACGCAGACTGTCGTGCAATGCAGCGATTTAGCCCACTACGTCACGCGGACGTCCACACTATGGAGGACCAATTCTGCCAAAATAATAAATAATACATTAATTAATATATGCATCAATAAAAAAAAAGAAAATTGTTTCTGAAGATTGATTCTAGCGTTAATTGGATCATTGGCATCTCTTATCAGCTTTGTAAAGCTGGCTCACTGATTGTAAATGTAGATGGCTCTGACTTGGAGGCTCAAACTATATTAAAAAAACTTGGGAGTTATTTGATTCTGGTCTGTCCTTTGACCCTCATGTGCGGTTTGCTAGGAGGTTGTATTTTCATCTCAGAAATATTACTCTGTTCTATGTTATCGCTCTCTGTAGCTGAAAGGCTTATTAAAGGTTCAGTGTGTAGTAGTTCTAAGGATCTATTGACAGAAACGCAATACAAGATCCCTAACTATGTTTTCAGTGGTGTGTAAAGACCTTACATAATGAACCATTATGTTTTTATTACCTTAGAATGAGCCATTTATAGCTACATAACCGCGGGCACCCCCTTTTATGGAGGTTGCTGTATTTTGTCGTCATGATGTTTTCAAAGCGATGCCAAAGTTGCCTGTTTTCTCCTGGACAGGTAAGGTATTCCAACTTTAGCAAGGCAAATGCAAACTGTTGTTTGACAAAGTTAGCATTGGCTAGAAGCTAGCCATATATACCATGAGAAGTGACTTTTCCCTTGTCAGTGGTGTGTATATTAATAGTTGGATTATTGCATGTAACATAGTTCTTCTACCTCGCTTTGTTATGGCTTTGCTATGTTGGGAGAAATGTGCTGGTTATTTTCGTAAGACAATCAGCTGATTGGTACTATTTACTGCAAAACAGAATGTTAGCCTACAGCATAACAGCTCATATTAGCCAGCTAAACTTTTCGTACCCTGTTAGAAAAAATATGTAACGTTAGTTGGATTGTTATTTCGAAAGCATGATGAGGCCAGACGAATACGGGAGCGACGCAGGCAGAAATCGCGAGTAAACATCAGTGTGGCTTTTCCCAGATAGAAGGCTCTAATGAAAAAAAAATGTTTTCAAAGCAACTTTTTTATCTTGTACTAACTAGCATGGAAATAAGCTAGGTAAAGTCAGTGAATAAAACACTAACACAATGATGAACAAGAAAAAGTAACATTTGCAAAAACGTGGTTTTACTGAATAATTAAGTGAATATAATTTTTTTATCTCTATATGAAGAAACCTCATTGCTTGACTTGGTACTCTGCTGTCTGACAACATATTTGACAACATATTTTATCCTACGTCGCCCACCGTAGATTATTTTTTTGTTTGCAAAGGGAGGTGTAGGCGGTAAATGACTGGCTGTCTGTAATTTGCAAACCATACCACTAGATGCCACTAAATCTTACACACTGAACCTTTAATACCTTTGTCTTTTCCTGCATTGACTACTGCAATGCACTTCTTGTTGGGGCTCCTAAAACCACACTTAACAAACTTCAATGTGTATAAAATTTTGCTGCTAGGATCCTGACTGGAGTAAAGAGAAATGAGCAGATTACACTGATTTTAAAGTCTTTGCACTGGCTCCCGGTCAAGACCGAGTTGATTTTAAAATCCTTATGCTCACATATAAGGCACTGCATGGTTTGGCACCTCAGTATCTGTCTGCGCTTTTAATTTCATATGCACCAAAGCATCACTTACGCTCCTCACAAGCTGGTCTGTTGACGGTCCCACAGACTCTGCGCACACTGTGGGGGACAGGGCTTTCTCTTCCCATCCTCCTAGGCTTTGGAATGCACTCCCTCCAAATATCAAAGATGCACAGACACTTACGTCTTTTTAAATCTCATTAAAAAAAAAGTTTTGGTTAACTTTTACTAGATTTTTTTCCTTGTGTTTGTTGTGTTTTAAAGTTGTCTGTTCTATCAAGTGCCTTGAGAAGTTACTTTGAAGGCGCAATATAAAAATAAAGTTATTATTATTATACCAATTCCAGTTTCTCCCTTCTACGTTGTAGCCTACCCATTTCATTAAAGAATAGAACTGCCAGTGCAATGTTCCATTGCCGTGAACACACAAACACACTCACACAGAAACGAAGAGATCAATGGATCAAGAGAGCGAGAGAGCAAGCTACAGTAGTTAACGGAGCACAACAGGTGACACCGAAGCCACAAAAATGCAACTAACTCAGCACAGTTAGTAGGATTGTGTGTTTGTGACATTGTGTCTCTTTCTGGGGTTGGTAAAATAATCGTATATCCTACAAACCAATCCTGTGTCGTACCTTTGGTTCCTCCCCAGCTGCGTTTTTTACGTTCACAATCTGTTTCTATCTCCCACTCTTGGCTTGATTGTTATTGCTGAATGATTAAGTCCCGCCCCCTCATTAGCTTGAGGATGTGGAAATACAGAAATATATATATATATATATATATATATATATATATACAGAAAAAAATAAATACAGAAATCAAAGATAATGAAAATAAATTAATATAAAAAAATAAATACAGAAATAAATGATCACAGAAATAAATAGGGAAATAATATTGATTAATACATTTATAATTTTATATTTGTATATTTTTATGTATAAATATTTGTATTAATGGATTTATTTATTTATTTATTTATTATTTTTGGCAGACTTGGTCCACTTTTTCATTTATTCACCACAATGTTATAAGTAATATTTATATATTTTTTTCTCAGCCTGCTTTTATTAATCTGTGAATTGATAGATAAACTCAAATTATATGGATCTAGAACCTTGCTACAGTGTTTGATCTTTTTTAATTCCACACAGGCACCCTCAGTCACAACCGCTTGTGGGCTCGAAATGGGCACACTGCTTGTGCTGTATTATCTGTGACTCTTTAAAGGACAAATCTGGTGCAAAATGAACCTAGGTGTCAGTAATTCGTTCAATTAGGCTACACTGCGTGTTTTTGTGTGTTTTCGATTGAACAGCATTTCACGCACTGTTGCTGGCATCAAATGGTGTCATCCTCCACCATGTCTTTAACAGATAGAGTTGTCCCCTTTCACAGCCACCCATCCAAGGGGGGATGCTCATCAAAGATGGCAGAGTTTGCCATAAATGAGTTGCGGCTTGAGCCAGGGTAATTTGAAAAGACATGGGTGATTTTACTATTAGCATCGCAAATGACTTGTATGTTGATAGGGTTCCCTTGCGGTTGATGTATATCAGTGCAAATAATTAATTCTGAATAATTTGGGTAAATGTGTACACTAGGTGTATGCCTATTTTTTTCTTATTTTCGGACACCACAGGATTTCCCTCGTGTGGTAATATTTTTCCATCTAATTATATATTGCAACAATGGGAACTGCTGCGCGTTGTGCACACAGTACATTACGGCCAAGCATGCGCCCTTAAAATAGCATCTGAATAACACAGCGGAATTGTTTTCGGGAACTGCAAGATAGTATCAATGAACGCAAGTTCATTTCCTAATGAACGCAAGTTCATTCCCTAATTTACCGACACGCGTCTGTGGAGGGAAAAGTTTACTGTGCGTTGGGTGTAAGATAGGAATGATACATGCGTTGGTGTAAAAAGTCAATTGCGCTGGGTGTAAGATAGGGCCCTATGACTGTAGACTTCCTTTCTGTAATGATTAAGGGATGTGATCATTGGAGTAAGTCAAGTTATTACGGAATCACAGTTTATGATGGAGAAAGGATTGTCTTTCTTATCATACGTAATATCTGCATCTGCGATTGCAATGCTGTAATGACTGTAACTGTTCTTTTGCTTGATAAATAATTTCAATCAATAAAATTCCTCTTGAATGTTGTCAATGCAAGCAGTTCAATGCAATGTTGTCAATGCAAGCAATGTAACATCAGATGATCACCGTCTCCAGAGGAAAAATCTACATTTGTTTATAGTTATGCATGTCACCTCACCAAAAGTGGACACAGAAAAACACAGAAGACAATTTAATTGTGTAACCAACACTTTTTGTTATAGGGTGCCATCCTAGCTATAAACCTTACTTGTTGATTCTTCTTATGTAAATTGCAATTCCAAAAATTGGATGCAATGAGCAGGCTAGATACTGAGCCATGGGGAGCAGAAATTACCTGGATAATAAGGTACTGGAACTGCATAAAATTGGAAATTTATATAAAAAGATCTCAAAAGCCTTGCAAATGCCAGTCAGTACTGTTCAATCAGTTATTAAGAAGTAAAAGATTCAGAGATCTCTTGATACCAAGCCAAGGTCAGGTAGACAATGGAGGATTTCAGACAAAACTGCCAGAAGAAGGGTTCGGGAACCAAAGAAAATCCCACCGATAACCTTGAGAGACATACAGGCTGCTCTGGACAAAGATGGAGTGCTTGTTTCAAGGAGCGAAATACAACGATACTTGCAAGAACAATTACACCTGCAAGAATTTGCATACTCTCATTGACACTAAAGGGAGCAATACAGTGAACCCTCGCTATATCGCGGTTCATCTTTCACGGTCTCGCTGCTGCACGGATTTGCTTTGTGCATTGTGTTCTGCATTCTGTTTGGCTAAACAGTCTCTCGGTTGTCTATAATCAACTCTTCTTTTGGCCCACAGTCAGCACATAACTTTGGCAGCCTGTGAGAGCATGTGAGAGCAAGAACTGCAAACGAAATGATTGCATCTCACACGGTGTAAATGTTTTTTATTCCATGTACATTTCCGGACTTGACACTGAAAAGAACTGACCGTGCTGCCTGTTTTGCTGTCTCTTTTGTGGCGGGCTTGCAACCTAAATAATTATGAAAGTACATCCATACACGAAAAATTTAAATACAACTGTAGTATCAATTTTCCGCTAGAAATTCAATTGTTTTAAACTTCAGGGACAAAACTTTCTTTATATGCCAGTTTCTGCTGTCAAGGAAGATGAACGTTAGCCAGAATTTCTGCTGTTCCGGGGCGTTCCTCCTGCCATATTCTACAGCTACACCCGCGTTCTGTCCGGGGTGTTCCTGTGGAGTCGCTAGTCATCTCAATGAATTGGTCTTCTTCTGTAGAGGATTATTGCGTATGAGCAGTAGTGCTTTTTACACTTTGTAATGTCACATTTTTTAATATTTGCATTGTTATTATTTTTTGTATAATATCGATTATTGTCTCATCCAGATGTTTTGAGGAGACACTGCCTCATTTGCCAGCCTACATTCGCATAATAGCTTTGATTATGATGGAAATGTTTAAGAAATTGTGATTGGCTTATTTTATCCTTCCGTCGAGCCACAGAATGCCCATATGACTCGATGGAAGGATAAAATTAACATTTGAGTATAAGGAATGACACAACCTTAAAGTATTTTTCATTGGATTTCATGTGCACATTATATTAGAATAATAATAATAATAAACCTTTATTTAAATAGCACATTTCATACAAGGAATGCAGCTCAAAGTGCTTTACATCAATAAAAGTCAATATAGAAAGAGTGTAGAATTGGAGAACATGCAGTAATTACAGAATGAAATATGGAAGACTATAATCATGGCCTATAAAATTGTTTGATCATTTATATTTAATTACAAAGTTTAATGCATTTTAGTGCATCTGCGCCTCAACTCTTTGCGCTGACTAGATGTAGACTTGAAGCGTGTTTACAGACAATCTTTTATGTAGTTTTCATAATCATATAACTTCACGGGCATTCAATAGTTCTTTCATAAATCCCTCTGCCCTTCCATTTATGTCAGGCGTTATGTGAACTGAGCAAGTATTTTTTTAGTTAGTGTAATAGGCTATATCCGACATGGAGAATTACATGTGTAAATGCAGCGACATTTGGCCAATTGTGATTTTAAAACTTAAAGACTATGGTAGCAATGGAAACAACAAATAGCCTACTTATAATACAAATATTATTAAATTGTTATTTTGCTACAACATGAGTGTAACCTATGTAAAATGTTGAATTATGAGAAGCAGCGTTTCGTTGTTGAAAAATAATCGGCGACAATTCTAAAACAGATGATAGCCAGTCACTATAGTTATTACATTATATTGCAAAGACTAAAGTTAAAAGTATTTTACGACATGATAGACATTATTTAGTTAATTGTCAGCCAGGGCTAAAGATCTTTTGTCTGTGGTTATTGGCCATTGAGCCATTGAAAGCATTCATTCAACGAGAGGTGCTAAGCGCCTTGGTTGCTTAGGGCCTGGGTACCAGATAATTGGCTGGGTACCAACGTTAGGCAGCGTCAGATTTTGGCAGTTTTAGTAGTAATTAGGGGTTAAAAAAACATTGAAATCATTGATAAAAAGCTTTCTGTTTGAGATTTTTGAAATTGGACAACAGAATAATGTAAAATCAACATATTTAGGAAAAGTCAAGGAAGGAGGAGGGTGTAGCATTCAAAATCACAGATATATTTTAATTACAAACTCAAACGCCGGATGGCGTCGGCTTTTGCGGTTCTAGTGTTAATACCACTAACAAGACTCTAAATAGCACCACACTTCCATGGAAGCATAATGAGTGTCCCTACATAAAGGGCTGTACACTGCAACCATTTGAAATGCCATTGCAACCCTAATTTTTAATGGGTCGTAAATGTATCACTGATTATTTTTGTGATTAGGTTTTAGGCAATATGCAATGATTTATTATGAGCATTTTTTTAAAACAGAAATGTGTATTTTAAGAATAAGTTTTATAACGTGCTCTGAGCATTCAACACATCAAGTTGGCTTCAGCCCCGCGATTACCCTTCGCCCTCCTCCCGGAATGGTGTAGCCTAACATTGATTTAAAAAAATCTTCCTCTCGTGAAGACGCACGCAGCAATCGCATCAACATAGCTACTAAAATCTGAAGTTTAGAAATTAAGCAAAAAATATTTTAAAAATTTAAGAAGCAACGTTCAAGTGTAACCAAACCATCACTTGATGTCGATTCGCAAGGTCAAACGGAGCCTGTGCATGAGAATAATGAGGCTGAGAAGGATTCATCAGGGAAAACACACGATACAGATATATATGAATTTCGACACCAGTGGCTCGAAGAATACCAGTGGTTAAGGTACCAAAACAGAGCAATGCACTGTGTGTAGCCTACTGTAAATTATGTGGGCCTTCAATTGTAGTTCTGTCCCAAATTTGTAACTGCGTCAAAACATTTCAAACAAGAAATATTGAAGCTTTAAAATTACAGTATGTAGCACGGGAGGTGTAGAGACATGTACTGTACATCCCGTAATGCAGCAGCACTCCTGACTGCATTTCAGCGTCAAGATTCAGCAAACCGCGCAATTAAGGAATCTGAAATTATAATTACGTTCAATGTAGCGTATAATAGCTATAGCCAAAGAGGAAATGCTATTCACCAAATATAATTCGCAAATTATCCTTTTGAAGAAGAACGGGGTGGCAATTAATCAAACATATGCTAACCACAGATCATGTGCTGAATTCATCAGACACTCAAGCAAAAGATCTGTGCCAAAATTTATTCGACCCAGTAGCCTACTTGTCATTCATAACAGTGATACCGACAAGTTGTGTTAAGAGAAGATTTTTACAAAAGGCATTTGCCATAAACCACAATTATTAAAATAAACTGGTTCTACAAAATGTGGGCTACTGTTAAAAACATGTTAAACAAAAACATAATTCTGAGGTAATAGCCTGAATCGTGAACCATGAACCCAAACCCATTAAGGAAAACGTAACCCTTGACCGATGTTGTAATTGGCCAATGATGAAAAACGATAGGATATGCATAATGAAAACTTGTAAAAAAAACTTTTTTAAATAGTTCATTTGTATTACCATCTTGTGATATACACAATTTGTGAATGTGACTGCGTTATACAGTCTATATAAAAAACATGCGTGACACCGGCGAAAATATTCATTAGCTACTAGGATGCCAACATGAGTGACACTCCTAAACGATCTCATATTTGGAAGTTTTTTTAACCAAAAACTACAAAAATGCAGTAGGCAGTATATGAAGAGCAACGCTATCTGTTAAAATATGTTCATTATGTCCTCAGTTGTATATTATGTGATGTAATGCTGTACTGTTAAGTATGTGTGTATATCTATGCCACAGGGAGGCGCTAAAGTGCAGGCTATAGAGGACGCATCTGCGTCATTATATTTTGTTCAATTGTGATTTGTCGTAGTGAAGTTATTAGCTGTCTGACTGTGAGACTGATGTGTCTGCAGCTCAACAATAAATATGCCACGAACGGCTAAAGATACTTAAACTCTGTCGTCCACTCTTTTCCTCCGAATACAACGTTAGCTGCAACAATAGTGCAACTCAACAGGTTATGGGCCCAGGAGTTGTTCGGAAGATTAGTGTGTCGTTTATTAGAAAGCCACAACGAACCGCGTGCTAACGGACTGCTAGCTAAGAGAAAGAGCAAGCTAACATGGCGGAACAACGAAGGACGTACAAGTTGCCTCGACTGACATTCGACGGAGATGAGACTAAGTATGAGCTTTGGGAGACCAAAATGTTGGGACATTTTCATTT
>JACXGM010037024.1:0-11225 GCA_016801145.1 Umbra pygmaea
CAGCAAGCCCCAAAATGATATATCATGATATACAGTATAATGTTGAGCTCTCAGCTTCTTGTTTGACTACCCATAGTGGGGGTTTTGGCCCCCCTCCCTTCCGGTTCTCACTCAAACAGTCGTCAAGAGTGTGGAGCCTGGTAGTTCTTAGACAGCTGCTATAATCAGTCCTGTGGAACATCTAAAAATCCACTACAGCACTCGTAGAGGCGCTACTATTTGAAAGATGAGCCATGGTGGCATTGTGCAAACAAACACTTCCCTGAGTCACCATCGCAGAGGGCAGGTGGGAATACATGGCACAATGCTTAACATTTGATAAAGGAGGCTGGGAGATATGGTTTCAAATGTTTATTTACGTACCTGGGGTTGGAGAGGACCCCGCTAGGAGACCCCTCTGAATCATGTCATATCTTCCTTTTCTTGTTGCGTGGCAGCATGGAACTGTAACCTGCTGATGCTGCTGCTGTCCCGATAGGTGTTGAGGCTGTGCGGCGTCTCACTTCCCAGACAAGGGAGGAGGTGGGTGAGGTGATGATGCCCCTTGTCTGGATTTATCCCCTCTCCTGGCGGGAGGGGCTCTTTGTCCCCTGCTGGTCTGGCAGTGGGAAGAGGAAGACGAAGCCCTAGGTGTCTCCTGAGATTGTTCTTCCGGAGGACCGGAAAATCATCTGGAGGAGCTTTCTGTCCTGCTCCTCCTTTGCCGCTTTCGCTGTCGCGCCCGCCACAGAACTCCCAAAGGGGCAGTGTGCTTGAAGGGAGCGTTTAACATCGGGAGCTTTTGAGGGTCCTTCAGGGCGGTACCCAGGGCCGTCGCTAGTGGAGTGAAAGGTGGTGACAATTATAGGGGTCCCCACAAAATCCAGCAGTTATTCTATATAGGCCCCTGTTATGTGAATAATTATATTATTAATATTAGTTCTATGCCTGAAATTTTTATAAAACCACAGAAAGATGAAATTTGATTAAAGTAGCTTTCAAAATATCTGCTCCTCTCCCCTCCTTAAAATGGTTTAGTCAGATCCGAAGTATAATTATTCAGTTAGAGCCAATGAAGTCGTAAGTCCCACCCGACTTACAGAACAGAACCAATCAGAGTTGAAGCGGCAGCTGAAGTTAACTATGAACTTGGTGGAAGAGCAGGAGACTGACTGATTGAAAATGTCAGGGAAAGGAAAGCATAAATCAGGGTACCAGAAACGCCATGAAAAGAAGGAGAGGTAGGCCATGGCATTTGCTGTATCCCAGTCAATCAAGATGTTCTTTAAGACAGGTTAGTGTATTGTAATTTATTTTGCTGCCCGAATAGGAAATATACCGTCTACACTTTTCATTACCAGGGCGCAGCGAAATCGACCGAATGATTACATTGCCAAAATCCCGTCTTTATTATGCTATTGTGAATAGAGTTGGTTTGTAAAACACGACGTCACGAGTCACGACGCATTATGCACCTGCCAGATGTTGATGTATTTTATTAGTCAAGAAAACACAAATACAGCAAACCGCTCTTAGATGGATACATTTATTAGCTTTATATAAAGACGCAGTTCCATATATATAATCTTTATAAAAAAATTAGACAATGAGTCATTATAGTGGTTGTATTATATTTACTTTTTTACATTTGACTTCATTCTTGTCAATTTCTTAATGTTTACTTTTTGATTTATGAATTATCACAGACTGGTGGGAAAACTGTTATATTGCTGGTCCTTTTTAAAATTGGTTTTATAACTTAACAATGTTTTTTGTTCATTTTTATTAGTTGTAGTATTTATATACAGTCGTATGGAAAAGTTTAGGCATCCCTGACTCATTTCCATGATTTTTATTTACTGCAGTGAAAATCTTGTCAGCCCCCTTAGGCTCTCTTTGGCTAAGCGATGTTTTGTATTTTATACAACTTGAGAAAATTAAGTATACCATGAGGGGATCATACTCAAAATTCTCAGATAAATGGCAGATCTTTATCTCATATTTTAATAGTTTACAAATACTCCCTGAAGATCCACCATAATCCATTCTATGACACCAGCCTTTCAAGTCTAGTTTATTATATTTGTATGTATGCATTTGTATTTATATTTGTATCTATATCTGTGTATTTTCTTATTTTCTTATTTTATTTTAATTTATTTATTTATTATTATTTTATTTTATTATTATTATTATTTATTTATTTTTTCTCTTTGGTTGTTCAATGTGGGTTTGTGGGGGGGGGGTGTAGTGGGTGAGGTGGAGGGATTGGGACTGTGTTGGGTCCAGCTGGACACTTGCGGGGTCGGGGGGAAACTGAAAGAATGTGTTCTGTGTATGTACATATACATGTATGTTGTATGGTGTGGTTTGCTCTTTTTGTTTGTTTAAAAATATATATAGATAAATATATATAAAAAATAATAATAATCATTGTGTGTTTGGATCAGCAATTTCTTTTTGATCTGTCAAATAATTGAAGGAAACTGTACTATTTCAGTAGTAAAATTAGGTTTATTGGATGAACCGAAAATGTGCAATATGCCTTGCATGAACTTAGATAGGTGCATAAATTTGGGCACCCCAACAGAACTATATCAATATTTAGTTGAGCCTTTAGCAGAAATAATAGCCTCTATACGCTTCCTATAGCCTGTAATGAGTGTCTGGATTCTGGATCAAGGTTATTTGGACCTTTCCACCTTGCAAATCATCTCCAACTCAGTTAGGTTTAATGGTTGCTGAGCATGGACAGCCTGCTTCTAATCACCCCACAGATTTTCAATGATATTCAGGTCTGGGGAGTGGATGGCCATTCCAGCACATTGTACTGGTTTCTCTCCGTAAATGCCAGAGTAGATTTTGAGCAGTGTTTTGGGTCGTTGTCTTGTAGAAATATCCAGCCCCGGCGTAACTTCAACTTTGTGACTGATTCCTCTACATTATTCTAAAGTATCTGCTGATATTGAGTGGAGTCCATGCAACCCTCAACTTTAACAAGGTTCCCAGTACCGGCACTGGCCACACAGCCCCACAGCATGATGGAACCTCCACCAAATTTTACTGTGGGTAGCAAGTGTTTGTCTTGAAATGCTGTGTTTTTTTGCCACCAATCATAACGCCCCTTGTCATGACCAAATAACTCCATCTTTGTTTCATCAGTCCACAGCACCTTCTTCCAAAATGAAGCTGGCTTGTCCAAATGTGTGTTTGCATACCTAAAGCAACTCTAATTGTGGCGTGTGTGCAGAAAAGTATTTTTCCGCAACACAATCCCATAAAGCTTCTCTTTTTGCAAAGTGTGCTGAATTGTTGAATGATGCACAGTGACACCATCTGCAGCAAGATGATGTTGTAGGTCTTTGGAGGTGGTGTGTGGGCTGTTTTTGACCATTCTCACCATCCTTTGACTTTGCCTCCAATATTTTACTTGACCTGCCACTTCTGCCCTTAACAAGAACTGTGCCTGTGGTCTTCCATTTCCTAACTATGTTCTTATTTTCAGCAGTATATGATGAGGGTGGTAGGGGCCCACATGAATATTTGTTCAGGGGGCCCTGAATCCTCTAGCTATGGCCCTGGCGGTACCCACCAGCCACAGGTGACGATGGACCCCAACAAAGACAGCATTGTCCTCCCTGCACAAAATTGCAGAGGCCTGTACCAACTGTAAGATGGCGGCCGCGGCTTTGCCCACCTTCTCAATCTCTGCTGGTCCGGTTAAGGGAGAGAGAGACCAGGGAGGCTGCTAAAACAGCAATGTTAGGTGAGGCTCCCACTGATTGCACTGCTAGCACGTAGGACTTATCCGACAGGGAAGCTGTCAGTCTGTCCTTGGACTCTGTCCAGGCAGAGGTGCCACTCAACAGTTGTGCCACTCAACAGAGACTGGTCCAGACATGGTATCCCCCTATTTACGGCGTCCTCTCTCCCCGCTATTGCAGTAAAACAAAGGTACTCCTTCACCGGTGCAGCTTTCTGTTAGGGGGCAGGCCAGGAGCCCTCAACAAAGTCTGCCCCTTCTCGTTCTCGTCATTCTCCTCATCAGAGGATGAAAAAGAGGACTCGTCACTAGCAGGCCATTTCACCGGAACGTCACGTGCCCGAGAGTTCCTATGCTCCTAGCGAAAAATCCATTGGAACTTCGAAAGGGGCACAGGCTGGTAATTCCAAAATGTTGACCACGAGGACATCAATGGCCTCCTCCACTGGAGTGGCGTCGCTGAAAAACGCCTCGCGTCAAGCTCAGATCTTGGGTGGCAAGGCCGGGCACACAGGGCAGCTGGGATTAGGCATGAGAGCAGTCTGTGCATGTTCACACCGTAGGCAGGCCACACAACCCATAGATTTCACCATTCTCAGCAAGGCGGTGGCAAGCCTTGTCTTTCACGTTGACAGGGAAAGACATATCCATGGAGTCTTCGACGGTTTGACAAATCAGCAAAAGTCAATAAACGTAGTCGTTTTAGATGCAGCAGCATACTTACCAATATCGGCTGAAGTGAAAAAGATTAGATTAGCCCCCCATTATAGGAGTTGCGCTTTCACCCCATTGGTCAGTGACAGTTATACAAGTATTTTCGGATGCGCCCAGCTTCGCATGGGGCGGAGCTCTACGATATAGAACTTCCATTCTCCCTCTTGTCTGTTCCATTTGGGAGACCCAGAGGAGAACTGTCCCCCGCGCCTGCTCCCCTTTCCCCGTCTCACACAGCTTCTGTGCACCGCACCTTCTCAGCAAGCGATTTGCCAATTCCCCACACAGTGAAATGACAGATAATAGAAAACTGCTTTGCATCGCAGAGGATTTTTTAAAGTGTGGCCACGCCCATGTGTCATTAAAAAAAATACTGCTTTGCCCGTGCCAAAGAAATGCTACTGACAATCACCATCAACAACAAACACATTCAGTAGCAAGACCAAACACATTCACCAACATCATATACATTCAGTGGCGGTGCGTGGCAGTTTTTACAGAGGAAGCCAGTTAGCTTAGTATGGAAATCATTTTTATATTGCCTTACATAGGCGCCAATTATGTTTTCCTCCGTGGGTGCTCACGGGCAGTGTTGGGTATAACGTGTTACACTAGTCAGACTACTTTTTTTGAAAAAAGTAACCTAACGCGTTATTTTCAAAATTCTAGTAATCAGTTAATAGTTATATTTATAACGAGAAAATTTGTTACATTTACGTTATATTTTCACCTTTTCTGTTTTAGAACACAATTTAATAATTTATTATCCATTGTCGTTTTTTAATCCGTATTTCATTGGTGCACCTCCACGCCAATCAAATAAAGGAGAGCTCTTGCACTTAAAATTGTAATGAGCAGAGTTATGCAGATTGGAGGTCAGCAAAATGGAAGAATTCATAGCCTACATTTTAACAGCTGGAAATATTCATATTACTTAAAAACTATCAAAAAGCAGGGAGGATAAATAAATGTGTCCAGTGAGCTGTGCGTCACGTGCAAGCACCTGTCGAGTCAGTAGTATCTGTCTGGAGCCTGCAAGACTTCGAGTTACGCTTTCAAGACTTCAAGTTACGCCTGCTAGACTTCAAGTTACGCCTGCAAGACTTCAAGTTACGCCCCTTCAAGTTATGCCTAGTTCCAAAATGACCGCGAGAACAGTAAATAGCCTAGACGTAACACATGTGACATGAAGTTAACAGCAAGGTTTATGAGTGGTTAAGTTTAGGGTAAGGGTTTGGGTAAGGCTTAGATCGAATTGACAGCAAGGTTTCTGAGTGGTTAAGGTTAGGGTAAGGGTTCGGGTAAGGCTTAGATCGAATTTACATCAAGGATTTGGACAACTTTACGTTACGCCCCGTTCAAGTTACGCCTCTCTCTTGCATCTCTGTCGAGTGGGAATATAATGGAAAGCTTGTCATCGTTCCTCTCACTCAAATGTTTTGGACCGAAATTGCTTTTTTCTACTATGGGGTCGACAACGAGTGGAGGTATGTTATTTTCAAGTTATATTTTCCCAGGTTATTTGAATAAACATGCATTGAAAGCGCGCATAATGTTACAGAAAATGTCCAATGTGCTTTAACAGGCGATGAGAACGTACTTTATGGAAGTTTTCTACATACAGTAGGCTACATTAGGTGCGCAACGATTCAAGGGACATGCACTCGGAACCTGTGTATTTGTGCCAGTAAACACACATTCAGAATGCTTATAATTCTGACACCCAACAGATCTAAACTGTACCCTTTAGACCAGAGGTGGGCAAATTACGGCCCAGATGCGGCCCGCCGGGTCCTTTGATCTGGCCCGCGAGTTGTTTTTACCCTCCACAGTCTCCTGCAATTGTATCGCGATTATCTCGCAAACCGTATATGCTATCAACTACAGCTTGGTAACATTAAAAAGATGAAGATCAGCCGAAAATAATGATTGTTGGCCATGTGAGTTTATCAGAGCTGGAGCTGTCATGCCTCGAAGTCGGTCATGTTTTTTTTACTTTTGCCTTTTTTACTAAACACATTACAGACAGGAAGTAGGACGTGAAAATCGCGTCCGGAGATATCGCGTCACAAAGTTGGGTACTTTTCACTGACTATATTTTGGTAAACAAAAAACATTACCATCAAACAAGGAAATGGTGTAACAAAACATTTTATTTTTTAGGATATGCACCTACCTGTGTAGGGGGTAATATATATTATATATAAAAATATTTCATATTTTTCATGCGTCGCTATAAAATGCGGTCCTTTACTTGGTTTCAAAAGCTCAATGTGGCCCTCAAGCTAAAATAATTGCCCACATCTGCTTTAGACTCAATATTTCTGGTTCAGGCCTGCTCAATGTATTCTCCATGTGACTCCATTAATTTCAGTACCATTACTAGGAGTCAAATCCCATTGCAAATTGTATGAAACTCAAAATATTTTTTTATCTGTATTTCTTTACTCAGTTAAAATTTGTTTTATACTCAGACATTGAGATGAAATTGGTTTTACATACAAACACTCACATATTCATCAGAAGTAGACTGATCATATTGGTCAATTGGATAATTCCCAGAGAAAGTGGTTACCGGTTATCAGGCAAACACTATCTAGGGGGCGGCAAGGTGGTCTAATTGTTTAGGGCCCATGATTCATTTTTGAAGAAGCCCCCAGAAGAATGGTTCAACCCCCCCCCCACACACACACACACTACCAAGGTGAAGCCTTTATCATTCTGTTTTTGAGCAAGACCGTTAACCCTAATTGCTCCAAGGTTGTTTCTGTATGTAATAGTTCTTTCCTAATCAACTTACCAATAACATTGATTCAAATCGTTTAAATATTTGGGAAGGTGTCACGGTTTGTGTTGGTTGGAGAGAGAGAGGACCCGAAAGCAGGTGGATGCACTTTTTCATATTTATTAACATAGGCGACTATGCGAGAGAACACGATATATGTTGAGGGTACACAAATGGAACGAGGCACACAGGATCATACTAATATCTTACGTACTCTTTACAGTGGCACGAAACACTGAACACTAGAAACATATATACACTACACGGCATGACTTCAACTCCATGGACTCACTTTTCACAATAGAATATCCCATGTCGCTCCTGATAGTCTTCACAACCCTAACACCATGACAATATATCAATGAATCGCGCCCTCCTCTCCTTCACCCGGCCTGATATAGAAACCGACATTACCAGCTGAATGTACTATACTAATTAGGAGCAATCAGTCCCTACAAGTACCAGGTGAAAGAGGGGAAGGCGCTACACAGTACACCATACACAAGTACTAGACTATAAACACAAATAGACAACACATGAAATCCACTCGAATATATAGAGTCCACTCTCAGTTCAAACGGAACAGGAGTCCCACTCTGGGACTCCTGTTACAGAAGGTTAATAAATTGATACTTTTTTGTCCAATGAGTATTGTATGATACTAAACCTAGACACACCAAAAAGCATATGTAAAAAGCATTTTTTTAAGTAACTTAAAGTAGTTTAATTAGTTACTTTCAATAAAGAGTAACGCAGTAACGTAACGTTGTTACTTTCAATAAAAAGTAACGCATAAGGTAACATAGTTACATTTTGGAGAAGTAACTAAGTAAAGTAACGTTCCCCAACACTGCTCACGGGCGTGCACACCCTTTAAATAATAAAGAAGTCAAAAAATGTTTGCATTTCAGAAATCAGAACCTTAGGATATGGACAGCGGCTGACACGAGCACACACGCCTATTAACTTGATAGTAAAGCTGGCTATCTTTCAATTCAGGACAGCGACACTTCTTAAAAAATACAGACAGGATTTGAGATTAAAAACTGACACGTAACCACAATCATCTTAGTGGGAAATCAAGAATCAGGAGAAGCTGGCCTCACTTGGAGAAAAAAAAGGATTTAACTGCATTACTGCCCGCTAGACAGAGCACAGAAAGGACTTCACCACCCATGCAGTGGCAGAGGGGCGCTGTTTCAAACTACCAGCTATAGAAGAAAATGATAATGGAATGTTTTGATAAGAGAAATTGCTAAATCAGTAAAAAACAACCGTTAATGTATAATTCCTACGGTGAATTTATTTTATATTTTAAATTATGTTTTATATTTTTATGAGGAGGCCAGGCTTCCTTTGGTCTCCTAGAGAAACCGCCACTGTATACATTCACCATCGACAACAAACACATTCACTATCAACACCAAATATAACCATCAACGATAAACATATTCACCATCAACAACAAACACATTCACTATCTACACAACACACAATCACCATCAAGACCATACACATTCAAGAACAAACACAATCACCATCAATACCAAACACATTCACCATCAACACCAAATATATTTACCATCAACAACAAACACATTTACCATCAAGAACAATCACATTCACTATCAACACCAAACACATTCATCATCAAGACAAAACACCAAACACATCAAGTCCAAATACATTTACCATCAACTCCTTACACATTCACCATCAACAACAAACACAATCACCATCAACACCAAACACATTCACCAGCAAGACCAAACACATCAAGTCTAAATACATTCACCATCAACAACAAACACATTTACCCTCAACACAAAACACATTCATTATCAACACCAAACACATTCCCCAGCAAGACCAAACATATTAAGACCAAACACATCAAGTCTAAACACATTCACTACCAACAACAAACACATTCACCATCAAGACCAAACACATTTACTATTAACACCAAACACATTCCCCAGCAAGACCAAACATATTAAGACCAAATACATTCACTATCAACACCAAACATAATCACCATAAAAAAATAAAAAAATTCTATATCAACACCAAATATTCATCATCAAGACCAAACACATTCACTACCAACAACATACACATTCACCATCAACCCCAAATATATTCACCATAAACCCCAAATATATTCACCATCAACACCAATCACATTTACCATCAAGAACAAACACATTCACTACCAACAACAAACACATTCACCATCAACACCAAACACATTTACCATTAACACCAAACACATTCCCCAGCAAGACCAAACACATTAAGACCAAATACATTTACCATCAAGAACAAACACATTCAATATCAACACCAAACACATTCACCATTTACCCCAAACACATTCATCATCAATACCAAACAAATTCACCATCAAGAACAAACATTTTCACCATCACCAGCAAACACATTCACCAGCAATACCAAATACATTCATCATCAATTGGAAACACATTCCAGTGAAAAGCTGGAGGACGGGACACCCGGGCAGGTGGAAAGAGCCCGGGCAGGAATAGACGTCCCCCATAACCCCTTTAGCTCCCCAAACAAAATGTGGGAGAAAGCGAGAGGTCTTCTCCTAAAACTTCTTCTGGGCTGCCATGGATGGCTTAGACAGCCCGCAACTCCAGTGACCTCCCATTGTGGAGTGTCATTCAGTAACGAATTAGCTGGGTGGAACTGGAAGCAGAATTCAGGAGTGTCTCTTTTGTCTAGGGGTGGCTAGATACCACTTTTTCATGTCCGATACTGATTCCGATACCAATTTTGATACCAGAACCTTGAGTATCTGCCGATACCGATATTGACCATCTTTTACTCCCTCTTAATCAAGTTTGTGGTGTTGAAGTTTCCATTGCTGCTGCCTGGACAGGGTGTCTGCAGGTTTAATGACATTACATTTAAGATTTTTTAAGACTTTTTTAAAGGTACAAAATGTAATATCAATCAAAACAATAACAAAATACATACTTTACATTAAAAGCAAACATCACTATACATATATTATATATATTTCTTAGTTGTGTACTCACATTATCCTAAATGTTTCCACTAACTTTCAAATCCAGAGAAATTTGTAATATAATTCGAAGACACGGGACGTTTCATTTTGTCGCCCGTAAATGGCGTCATATAACCTGTGACTACTCTAGTTGTTATAAGATCCAGGGAACCGCCACACATAACGTGAATAAAGTTATAATTTTTTTACAATATATTACTTTGTCAGTGAACATTTTTTCTGCCGGAGATGCTAGATTGGACGGTTGTCATTGACGACGATAACAAAACCCATGATCCCACGCAACCTCCCGACGTCATCCAAGTACATATTTTGCTATTGTTTTGATTTAGAGCCCCCTGTAGGCCAAAAATTACATATTGCATGTTTAATGCCACTCTAAATACTTTTTAAGACCAGTAAATTTACAATAAAACAATCAAAAATAAAAATTTGTAATCAATAATTAAATTATAATACATGCTGGCAGAGGATTATGCATTCTAGCTTGTAGTATTACTAAACAATCTTATTTGAGATCAAACAAGTAAGCATTAACACACGACAGACTGTGCGTTGCCAGGGAATAATCGCACACCTCAGCAGTGTAGAAAGCACGAGGCTGAAATGTTGACAAATGTTGGCCGAAGATTCCTATTTATGTAAATTCGTAAATTAAGACCTCATTGTTTTCCTGAATATTAACGTGACAATTACACATTCTACAGCATCAAAGTGATCTTTAGTTTTTCACTATACAAAACATACCTGCAGACAGACTGGCTCACAGGTGGCAGATGCCTCAGAGATGCACAGTGGCTCACAGGAAAAGGCCGGCTCACTTTTTTCCTCAAAAAAGAGATTAACTTGCAAGTTACTCCAAGAAACAATATGCATATAGTCTATACTGAACATTGTTCAACCTGGTAAGAGTGATTTTCATCCTCCTG
>JACXGM010037025.1:0-11224 GCA_016801145.1 Umbra pygmaea
GTAAAGCAGTATCTCTGGCCGTACAATGTGAATGACGTCATTGACATTTTCAAAGGGTTTTTTAGAAGAAAAAGGTGACTTAAAAAAAATCTAAAACCAAGCAGTGTGTATTTTCTTGGCCTCCCCTTTCGACTGCAACATTCAAATTACTAGACAAAAATTTATATTTCGAGAAAAGTGGATTTTGAGGGGTATAGCTACATAGACCTCCATTCATTCTGCACTCACATGTGACTGCCCTCTTATGGAAATAGAGTGGAACTGCAACCAGTTCAGAAGCCGGAAGTTTTCCGAGAGTGGCACTTCTTTCCTTATTAGACATTCTTTGACAAAACCCACGCAACCTCCCACGTCATCCAAGTACATCTTTTGCTATTGTTTTGATTGAGAGCCCCCTGGCGGCCAAAAATTACATGTTGCACGTTTAAATTGACCAAGTTCCAAATGTCCTTAATTGGAGCAATGACCTACATAGACATCAAGCAATATGTCCTTGTCTTCATAAGATAAATACCACAACATGTCCTTGTGTTCTAAGTCATAGCCATATTTGGCTGACTTCAGTCAAGCCTCAGGTAGCTATACAATTAGGCCTTCCACTCTTTGACTCATCATAAAATTACTTCTACCTCCTCCAGCCGCTAACAACAAGGACCCTGGGAGGCCAGTTACAGGTCCCTCATATCAGCCACTAGACAAATCTCTGCATAATATTCTGCCCCCTTGGCAAAAAATCGGATTTTAAGAAGGATTTTCAAGGTCGCCCATATTTCCTATTAACCTAAAGTCTTTGGAGCATTGTTCAAGCAATAGTCTTTTATTCCATTCATCAAAACATTCCCAGAACTGACTGTTAATGAGAGAGAGTGAGAGTGAGGCAGAGCAGTATATGATTGTATCATGTGGAGTCATGGTCCTGCTGTTATGTCATTGTAAACTCTGAAGGCTTTCAACTTTGCTCCAATCACAGACACAAGTCCAGTCCAAACACCCACAGCGCCTATCTACACTATTCTAGTGCTTTCTCCCAGTGGGCAAAAAACACTTAAATTACATAATTATCCCCTTTCTTTAAAATGGAGATGCGGGGAACTGTTAAGGTAACCACCTCATTCTGAAAGAATCCATCAGCTCTAAGCCAATGTAGCTTTTTAAAGCTTTCCCAATTCGGAACAGGACATGTCCGCTATTTCACTGTCTTTTTTAAATATAAAAACTGTTGTGTTACCAAATCTAACAAGGTGATGGTGAAATTCAGATGACTTGGTATGTAGTTGTAATGCCCATGAGGTTATTAGTCTATCCTGGCATGAGGCCTGCAGCCTGGACCTGGGGCCTATAGCTGTGTGTTTATCAGCCTGAACCTTTTGTCTAGTACAGTATGTCTGGGCCCCGGGCCTGAGGGAGCAGCTGTTAGTAATGGGTCTGTAGCCAGCTAACAAAGAAGCATGCTGTGACAGAGACAATGGCCAAAGAGCTTGTGGGTGTGTGTATATTTGCCTGTTTGTATATTAAGTATGTGTGTTTGTGTGGGCTCACATGAATATTGTGTGTCAGAGGGGTGTCCTCGCCTGGGCATGGCGAATAGACTGGCAGAGGCTGTCCTGCCTGGTGAAGGAGCTGACTGGGGGTACAGTATGTTGTCTGCCAGTAGGAGCCTCTGATGAGCATGGGGGCCAGGGGTGGGATGGGACAGGGAGCTTTTGAAAACAGCACCTAGATAGTGGCTTAGTGGGCTAAGTCACTGCATTACAGGACAGTGTATGTCGTGATGGTCAGTGGTTCGTGCCTGACTTGCCCCAGAACTCCTGCACGAGGATACGCAAATTGGCATAGCGCTGCCTGGGTTTTGGGTTAGATAAATCAGATTATCTATCCTGCCACGTCACTATCTAGCGACTCCTTTTGTTCAGATCAGGCGCCTTTAAATTCAATTGCGGAAGTATAGGTTAACGTAAAACACTTTCACAGGACTGTGGATCCGGTATTTACAAAATGACACTGATTTGCCGATAGTGGCACTAAAACACACCATTTAAAATGCAGTTTGCACTACCCTTTTCATGAAAATACCTCAACAGACATTGAATCATGTGTGATGGTATGTAAAACAAGCACACACATTGAGACATTCAGTTACCTGTCACAGAGCCACGGGCACCCTCCTGGGATTTTTGCATATAAAACTAGAATGAAAAGAGAATGACGTGATAAGCAGAAAATTGTTGTTGCTGAGAGTCTAAGGAAAAGGGAATCAATCATGTAAGTGTAGCTGGTGTAAAAGTGCAGGCCAGTTTGTGGTGTACACTGTTAGCATTTAAATCGTTGAGATCACTCACTCTGAGACTTTGAAGAATTTGTTTACCATGTTTGGCTTTTGTTTAGTGTTTGCAGCAACGCTGATTAACTGTCTGTTGTTATAGGATTCAGAGGGCCACTGCTTTGCGGGTAGACGGAAAGTAGAGGAAACTATACTCATGTAAGCTAACGGGCCAAATTCAAGTGCAATAACAGTGATCACAGCAATGCCTGGTCCAACCAATCCTTGTTTGCGATTTGTTGTAAGCAACATAAGTTCATGGCTCTGTACGTCCTAGTGTCAACGTAACAGACTGATGGTAGCAAGAATGGATCTACATACCCCTGGCCCCCCAACTTCACATGTCGTTCACACACTTGAACATCTCCCCACCCCTAATCATTGCCTGTTACGACACAGGCATATTTTAAGCACATAAAAAAACAGAATAACTCACACAGAACTGACAGCGCAAACACTGAATCGTATAAAAAAAGAATCAGCTCTTGAAAGAATTTAGAGACCACTACAAAATCATCAGCAAAATCATTCCATAAACCTATGAAAACATTTCTCACTAAATATAAAAAACATGCAGTGTCAGACCTCGAATAATGCAAAGAAAATTTTGTTCATTTTTAAACACAATACTAATATTTGAACTTCAGAGTTCATAAATAAATATTTGGTGGAATAATAATAATAATTTAATAACAATAATAATTGGCTTTCATGCGTCTTGGCATGCTCTCCAACAGTCTTTCAAATTGAAGTTGGGAGACAAATTAAAGCATCTTGAATTTCTTTATGGTTTGTGACTATCCATCTTCCTCTTGATCACATTCCAGATGTTTTCAATGGGGGTGGATTGTAAACTTTTTCCAGAACTGTATAATATTATATACATAATATTAATTAGATCAATTATCTAAAATACACTGGTAGTTAGAGGCTCTGGTATTGGTTGTGGTAAATACATAATATTAAATAGATCTATTATCTAAAATACACTGGTAGTTAGTGGACCTGGTATTGGTTGTGGTAAATACATAATATTAAATAGATCTATTATCTAAACACACTGGTAGTTAGAGGCTCTGGTATTGGTTGTGGTAAATACATAATATTAAATAGATCTATTATCTAAACACACTGGTAGTTAGTGGACCTGGTATTGGTTGTGGTAAATACATAATATTAAATAGATCTATTATCTAAACACACTGGTAGTTAGTGGACCTGGTATTGGTTGTGGTAAATACATAATATTAAATAGATCTATTATCTAAACACACTGGTAGTTAGAGGCCCTGGTATTCGTTGTGATGGGACCGAGGGACCCTGGTATAGATTGTAGAGGAAGGGCCTAACTAGTATGGCTTGTGAAGGAGTTCTGGAAAGAGTTGAGGTGGGGTATGGTATGAGATGTAGAAGGGCCCTGGTTATGGGTTGAGGTGTAGAATGTATAATAATGGTTGAAATGGAGGAAGTGAATGGTATCTCACACTGGTTTTAATGTGTTTAACTCCATTCCATTTCCTCCAGTTCAGACGTTAATATGAGCCCATCCTCCTCAATTAAAATTTACTGGTCTCCTCTGGTGTAAATGAATTGTCTTGAAAAATGAAACTACTTTAAAAACTACTTATTGAGATTCTTGAAATATTTAACAATACATTCTGGGAATATGTGGGAACAACATTAGGGGGCGGTAAGGTAGCCTAGAAGTTAGGGCATCTAATTGGTGGCCATCAGGGCCCTGGTTCGAATCTCCCTGAATGCCAAGCCTCTGTCATAAGATTTGTTAGTAAGACAGTTAACCCTAACTGCTCAAAGGTCATCAATGTAAATAAGAATTGGTTCGTAGTCAACTTACCTGGTTAAATAACCATACAATTAAACTGGACTAGTTTAAAAAGAAATACAATTAAAGACTATGTTACTGTGGCTATTTTAATTCATATTATTGTGTGTATTTAATAACCATAATGAGGTGCAGTAAGGTCAGTTTGGAAAAAATACAAACTTTGATAATTAGTCTCCAAACCTTTGAAAACATCAGTAAGAGAATGATTTTAGCCTGAGTTTGTAAAAACTGCATCTCTAATGCAGCCCTGCACTGTGGCATCAGAATTCAAGTCTGTTCCCATGGACACGGTGCTGTTCTTCCTATTATAGCCTGCATGCAGTACTGCGTATAACCACCAGAGAGCAGAATGGTAGGATTTTAATGCCCATTTCCAAAACAATACATACCCAGGTTTTCTCAGATCTTTTAGGGCCAAGAACCATTTTTGGTATAGACAATTCATCAGGGACCCTTCATATTTACAACCCACTTCAATTGACTATTCCAGACTATACTAATAAGTTCAGCCACGCTGTGAACTCTAATGGCTCCCCACCAGGCAAAATAAACTATTTTTTCTTTGGGCAACCAATGGGATGGCAGGGCTTCGTTCTCGTGGTCACCATAGAAGACATGCGTAAATCCTTCAAACACTTCAACACCATAGTGCCCTCTGCTCATCACAAACCTCAAGGCTTTGGGCCTACAGACCTCCACCTGCAACTGGGTCCGGGACTTTGACTTGCCACTGTCAGGTGGTGAATGTTGGCAACATTATCTCATCCCAGAGGGCCCTTAGGGTGTTCTACAAGGACTCCACTGACAGTATACCGACACGCTGCATCACAGCCTGATTTACCTCACCCCCAGTGCTTAATTTGAGCTGGGACCTGCCAAAACAAGATCCGTCACCTCTCGGAATTTGTGCAATTTGTTCTGGGACCTGTTTTGTCCAGATCCGCTACAGTAGCTCTCACGCATGGATTTGTCTAATTCCATCACTGTTTACCATCAGAACTGTAAACATTCTAATAAAAGGGATGAGTTCAGTCAAGTTACCTATTCATCCTCAATAATTAGTTTGCCTACTGATATAAGCTGCAATGTACAATAAAAGCGCGGAATTATCCTTATGTGCTGAAAACAGTGTTGCCATGTCTGTACACTATCTGCAAATGAATATATAACATGCTGTATGAACAAATAAAAGTTAAGAAATTAAGAGAAATTAAAAAAATATTATATGCATTTAATTATAGATACAAGTATTGGGAATATATGTCAACTCTGTTGTGCGTAGACAAATTGGGCTAGTTTTCTGCCATTTTGTTCTGGTTTTAGTTTCTTTGAGCCATTAAACTTCTGAGAGGTCAAACAAGGAAACGGTGTTGTAATGGTGTTGTCTGCATCCATGATTGAAACCACCCAGTTTATTATAAGAAATTGGGCATTGTATTTTCATCGACAGACATTTATTACCAATTTCAACCCTGTTTGTCGTCTGGATGTGTCTAGTGGGAGAGTCAGGCCTAGCAATCCGTAGCCTCTCAACTCACCCTGACCCCAAAATAACCCACCCACAGTCAGCAGCTCTTGTCAGCCTAAATAAGAGGTGACATGTAGCACACAAATGGATTTGTTTTCATTGAAAATCTTTTATTGTAATCTAAATCTTACACTTCATTTTGGTCTTGAAAGGGTACGATAAAATAAAATAGAACACACCCCTTATTTTTTCTATTTTGTGGGGACCTAAATCTAAACCTGAGCCAGACATCCATGCTACTTATTCCCTAAACCTATCCCTGATCATAACCTTAATCTTAACCTAATCCTAACCTTAACCCCAATATCCTTTATTTTGTGCCTAAATTTAACCTAGCCCTAAAGCCTAACCTGAATCATAACCTGTAATGCACAGAAGCTAACAGTAACCCCAAATATAACACTTTCATTAATTGTAAGTTTGATCCTAAACCTTACAGCTATACCTTAAATTCATTTTACCCTTGTCTGGTACTGCTAAATAATCTGGTGGGTACTTATTTGTCAGATTTCATGTCCTAGGGGGTCCGCATGGCGTAGTGGGCTTAAGTCGCTGCATTGCAAGTCAGGATGGTTGTGGGTCAAGCCCGACCATTGGTTCTCTCGAAAAATTGGCATAGCTCTGCCCAAGATTTGGGTTAGATAAATCAGATAAGTCTATCCTGCGACGTCGCTCTCCAGCAACTCCTTATGTTCAGATCTGGCACCTGTGAAATTAAACTCATAGGACTTTTAGTTAATGAAAAGTGTTCTCCACGCAGATCTGCCTTGGAGGCAGAAGTCATTTGATTGTTTGATTCAAAACAGAGGGCGGACCTCACATGACATTGAAAATGTGCACATGAGCATAGTTTTTAATCTAATCGTACACCTAACCTTAAACCTAACCTTAACCACACTAGATTGTTAAAATGTAATCCTGTGCTATATGTATACATATATATATATAAATCGTAATTTAAATTAAAATTAAACTTAATGTGAGGTCTGCCCTCAGTTTTGAATCAACCAATTCGAAAAGAATAGGCGGCCCGGGCTACATGTGGTTGGATGAACCATGTACGCGCTCCTCATCATCCCACAGATCTGTACAAGGAGTTGTGGAACTGCCGACAACGCAGGATTAGAGAGGGAATTGGGCAAGGAGGAAAATCTGGAAAAATCACAAAAAAAAGATTTTATGTCCTTGTCCCTGCATGTTGACATGGATCACAAACACACACACAGGGACACATACAGACCAACACTTTGTTCACACACTGTTATTTACAAAGTGCAGTACTGCTGCTGTCACTATATATATTGTTAAATGTGTCTTCTATTGACCAGTTTGCAGCCCTTGCCTTGTTGTTGAGACCAGTTGAAAAAGAGCTGAGTCTTCAGGTGCCCAGCACACTGCCACGTGAGACTTTGTAACCTTGGAGACAACTATACAGTACGTTGACAGCCCAGAGAAGAGAATGGGCTCCTACTGCCCCCTACAGGCTGGGACACTGAGTGTCCACTTCTCCCTGTGGCCCTATCCCCTCATTTACTTCCCCCTCGCCCGTCTCCCACGCTCGCCTCTCCCGCTGATCTCTCCCTCCGTTCTGTCCTTGTTCTGCCCCCTCCCTCCTGTTGTGATGTTCAAGGTGCCTGGTGTGTCTCTCTGCAGGGTTGTGTGATCAGAGAGGGGAGGGTGGGGTGCGTGTGGGTGGGCTGTGGTTGGGGAAGTGGGACGGGAGGGGTACGAGGCCAGAGGGGACACACAGGAGAGGCTAATTCCTGACACACAAAAGGCAATTACTGCCACACAGTAGGAGGGAGACGGGGGAGAAAGCACAGGTAGACAGAGGAACAAGGGAGATGAAGTCACACAAAATTATAGTGAGAAAGAGAGAACCCCCCCTCACTCCTTTCGCTTTGTTCAGAAAGGACCGTTTGCGTGGCCACCCTTCAGCGACGGAGCACTAAAACCTAGCCTATTATTCGAGCCGTGAGGCCGGAGCCTTGTTACCGTTTCACCGCGTCACTCGGCGTGGCTAGCTGCTGCTGAGCGGAGTAGCATTACAGCTGAGCTCTACCTAACCTTGCATGACATCATCACAGAATGTCCAAGTTTGTTAGGCTGCCAAGAAAAGCCTCTTCAAGGGCGTGTCCAGCCCCTCCAGACACAAGCTACCTGCTGTGGGTATAATATAAGAGGCAGAGGATAGAGGGACGCAGTGAGAAGGGCACATTAGGATCATAGTAGACCCCCAGTGGCAAAGAACACATTAAGATCGTAGGTAACAGTGAGCCAGTACTCCACTAGTGTGGATGACACCACTGTCACAATATCATCAATGCTTCAGTTATTTCAGCTGTGCACCTACACTGGAGGCATCAGAAAGAGCTGTGTTGATAGCACCTACCCTGGAGGCATCAGAAAGAGCTGTGTTGATAGCAGCTACACTGGAGGCATCAGAAAGAGCTGTGTTGATAGCAGCTACACTGGAGGCATCAAAAGGAGCTGTGCTGAACTTCATTGCTATTAAATGTGTTTGATTTAGTAGGATTGTATGTTGTTAAAATGATGAGCCATTTTAAACAAGCAATTGTCAGCCACATACTGAAGAAACCTAATTTGAATTCTTTTGAACCAACTAATTACAGGCCGATATCTAAACTGCCTTTTTTATCTAAAATCCTTGAGAAAGTGGTGGCGGGCCAGCTGATTTAATTTCTTGATGGAAAAAATCTGCTTGATAAATTTCAGTCAGGTTTTCGTAAATGCCATTCAACTGCGACTGCGACTGCGCTTCTGAAAGTATCAAATGACATTCTGATGGCTGCTGACTCTGGACAGTATACTGTGTTGATTTAACTTGACCTATCATCTGCATTTTACACATTGTACCATACATTATTGCTGAATCGGTTACACAATTAAATGGGGTTTTCGGGGTCTGTTCTTAAATGGTTCACCTCTTACCTGAGTGACAGATCATTTTGTGTGTCTGTTAAAAACATTTTGTCAGAAATGACCCCTCTGTTCCTCAGGGTTCGGTTTTAGGTCCTCTTTTGTTTTTATTGTATATCAGCCATCTTGGTGAAATAATCCGTAATTTGAATAATGTGTCTTATCATTTTTATGCTGATGACATTTATTTGTATTGCTCATTCAAAGAATCAGAGTTTGGTAAATTCACTGATTTATTGGAATGTCTGTCCTGCATCAAGTCTTGGTTATACAACAATTACTTACAACTGAATACAAAAAAGACTGAAACTTTGATCATTGCTCCAGAACTATAACTACCCCAAATTAAACAACATCTCTGTTCCTTGGACTCCTCCATCCAGTTGAGCCTAAGAAACCTCTATGTTTTGTTCGACCAATCGATGTCTCTGGAGGGTCATTCTAGACAGTTGGTCAGAAACTGTTTTTATTATTTGAGAAATATCTCTAAATTGAGAACAATACTTTCCAAAGCCACCTTGGAGATGATTATTCATGCATTTGTTTCTTCACGGTTAGAGTATTGTAATTCTCTTTTTACTTGTTTTAATACATTTTCTTTGAGTCATCTTTAAGTGGTACAAAATGCAGCAGCCAAGCTTTTAACAGGAACAAACAGAAGGGCACACATTACCCCGATTTTGTTTACTCTCCACTGGCTTCCAGTAAAATACAGAATTGATTTTAAAATTTTAGTTTTAACTTTTAGAGCATTACATGGACAGACGCCCCAATACATCGCAGACATGTTGACTCTTCTCTCCGAACTCTTTGTTCCTCAGGTCAAAATCTCCTGATGGTCCCTAACCTGCCTTAAACTAGGGGAGACCGCTCCTTTCAGGCAGTTGCTCCCAAACTGTGGAATGACCTGCCTGTGTCGCTGCGTGTGGCTGATTCTATTGTTTCTTTTAAAAAACAGCTGAATACACTACTATTCAGACAAGCTTTCACTTGACTGAGCTATCATTGTTTTTATGTTTGGTATGATGTTAATTTTGCTGCATGTAAAGCACTTTGTGATTCTATCTGTGATAGGTGCTATATAAATAAAGTTCTTCTTCTTCTTCTTCTGGAGAAGCAGCAATTCCAAAAAAAATATTGAAAACTGACATCTAATTAATTCAACCAACTTATAGAGCACTTTTCAAGGAACCCAAAGCGCTTGACACAGTGAGGGGGAAAGCCCACCTCATCCACCACCAATGTGTAGCACCCACTTGGGTGATGCACGGCAGACATTTTGCAGCTCACCACACATCAGCTATCAGGTGGAGAGGTGAGTGGTAATATATGCAATTAGGGAAGATTATTAGGTGGCCATGATCGAAGTGAGGCCTAGATGGGAATTTGGCCATGACACTGTCTACTCTTACAATAAGTGCCATGGGATTTTTAATTACCACAGAGAGTCAGGAGACCCGTTTAACATCCCATCCGACAGACAGCACCCTACGCAGGGCAGATGTCCTCATCACTACCCTGGGGCATTGGGAATGGTCTTTAGACCAGAGGGAAGAGTGCCCCCTACTGGCCCTCCAACACCACTTCCAGTAGCATTGGTCTTCCATCCAGGGACTAACCAGGCCGGACCCTGCTTAGCTTTAGAAGCAAACCAGCAGTGCAATACAGGGCTCTTTGCTGCTGGTATCTGTTTACATATGGCTAACAGGTCTGGACCTGGCTTTCTGGGAGTCTCAACTAATACATAAACATTCCCGTAACTGTACATTTATGAAGTGCATTCATTCAGGTTGGTTCTTAGACATATCCTTCGACAAATCTACATTCAGAAGCCTTTGTCCTTGAACTGAAATAAGACAATGAATCAAGATCTTAGCTCTTTGTCTAAACAAGTTTAAGTTTTTCAATTCAACATGAACCTGTTGCCTACGTCATTTTGAACAGGGTGAAGCCGCAGCGATTTTAGTTTAGTTGAACTTTTAAATGTTAGGATCTCACACGCACACACACAAAGCACGCACGCACGCACACACACACACACACACACACACACACACACACACCTGAAACACTTAGCTTATCACAGAGGAATACGGATGTGCTAGGTCTTGAAAGGGAGGCTTTTAGAGCGACCGTGTAGAAAGGTGTCATATATTATTTTTACATGGATAGCTCGAGCTACAGGGCCCTGGTTTTATTGCAAACTTGTGTTCCTTTTTATGTTTTTTCATGTCCTAGGAAGTCACTGTGCATGGATACTGTTTTAGCTTGTCAATCCTTCTGGGTAGTTTCTCCCACACTCAGCCCTCAGCTAGGGTAGAATAAAGAAGACAATGTGGTTGTTAATACATTTAGGAGGAAAGCAAACTGCTAAGTTTGATTCTATTTAAGATCAGGGGCGGACTGGCCATCGGGAGGATCGGGAGTTTTCCCGAACGGCCGGTCCATTCTGGGCCAAACGGGCTGTCACATTTTACTTTGACGGCCGGTCGGACGTATTAAAACAAGTGACAGTAGGCTGAAATAGACAGGATGTTTCATCCGCAAAACTGCGCTCTGGCCCGGCCGTCAAATCGAGAGAGAGTTCCTC
>JACXGM010037026.1:0-11224 GCA_016801145.1 Umbra pygmaea
TCCGGTTTGATTAACGCATTGGTTTTAGCGCACGAGTAGGAAAAATCCAATGCATGCAACACCCCGAACGCACCGCAGCCGCAATCCAACGCATTCCGCTATGCGTCTTTGCATCACTGGCGGACTCCTTCATTTGAAATGACTGGACTTCCGTTGTTACGCATATGCAATGACGGATTCTGTGTGATTTGGGCATTAAAACTGTCGTTGCGTCAGAGCCATGACGCGCAAGCCGACACAAATGCATGCGCAGCCCTTGGTCAAACCATTGCCCCAGAAGTACTGTAATCACACCGGTAGGTGGTAGTATATGCAACTCTCAGACAGTTGTGATCTGCCATTAATCCATGGAAGAAGTGTAAACACACTAAATTGTTTACTAGGAAGCGAACAGGGTGTTTCCAAGGGGGTAAACCAGCACCAGGATATTAAAGCTCCTATGGGGAGATTCTGATGCTACCAAGGCACCACTTTGCTTTAGCATTCCATAGACTCCCATTCATTTTAGGGTCACTTTGACAGTGAATAAATTAACATCTGAAGTGTTTAAAGTCTCTATTGTCCATTGTTTATTTCTAAAGAAACACAACAATGTATAAAAGGCTCCATTACCTTGTATCCCACGTTATGGCCCTGTTACAGCCGTTTTCGTAAAAATTGGCTAACGATTATGTCATAACAACGCAAATTTCTGTTGCACAGTAGAGAAATTACCATACAGTCCAGGACAAGCTCACAGGCAATCGGGGACGTGGAGGCATACAGTCAAGTGAGAAGCCCATAGAGAGTCCATGAAAACCATGAACAAAATATTTTAGCAAAGTTTTAATGGATTGGAAATACTTCGGTATGTGGCAAGTGAATTCATATGAAATAAGATTCAGAATGATTCAGATTTCTCTTGGCAAAGCTACCAGAAGAATTTCAACTTTCAGACAGGATGCTCATGTCACATCTACATCGTCAAACTCAGATTGAGGCTTCGCAGTACACTCGGCTACCACCGGAAAAGTGCTTCTAATAGACTTCATTTGGTCTCTGTCGTAGTCAATGGTGTCGCTTGGTCCATTTTAAATACTGTCTATGGGCGTTTCATAGACAACCACTGCTGGTGTCTAGGGAATCATGTTTGATCTTCCAGATTAATAGGTTTGTAGTTAACATGGAAAGAAAAGCCATACGTAATGCTACGTACACAACCAGCATTACCCATCACATCCACTCGTCAGATATGGACTCTAAATGTTCTGATGGGAAAATATTGTTGACAAGTCCACTGAAGTCGACTGGATCAACAGATTCAAAATGTCAGCACAGATTATTTAAATCAAAAGGGATGGCATCAATGATTCTACAAGTTCAAGGTAAATTTATTAAGAAAATGTATACAGTATGGAAAACAAGTATTTGATACACTGCCGATTTTGAAGGTTTTCCTACTTACATAGCATGTAGAAGTCTGTCATTTTTATCCTACGTACACTTCAACTGTGAGGGATGGAATCCAAAAATCCAGAACATCACATTGTATCATTTTTAAATAATGAATTTATTGTGATTACAGTACTTGTGGGGCAATGGTTTGACCAAGGGCTGCGCATGCATTTGTGTCGGCTTGCGCGTCATGGCTCCGACGCAACAACAGTTTTAGATAAGAGGTGTAAATGCAAAACCGCATTTACATGTTAATCCAATCTAGATTAACAACATTCTATCATAGTGTAAATAGGGCCTAACTGCGCTCCCATCTATTCTTATGGATAATCGAAAATCTCGGGAGAATAAGATGGACAACCTACGAACCAAAGTATCCTTCATAGGGAGCGTAAAAAACTCCCAACATTCTACATTTTTGGGAAACCTGGCTGAGAGGACATTGCTATTTGGTGATGCTCCACGAATGAATGTCTAGTTCTGATAGGGCAAAAGGGGTCATTGTGCATCTTCATTAACATAAAATAGTGCTCTAATAAGTCCATGAAAAGAAATATCAGGCTTTTGCTCGACTGATTTGGAATACCTCATGAACAATTTACATCTGTTTAATCTATTAAGAGTATTGACTAAGCATCTGCAATTTTCACCACAATCTACATTATACCACCAGCTAACACAGCCACAGTACTCAACACACTATGTAAACAGGAAACAGCTCACCTAGAGGACACATTCCTTATTGCTTTGTGAATTTAATCTCTTCAAGCTGTACTAGCACATTTGTACCAGCAATTTTCCTGTCCATCTAGATGTAAAACAATTCATTGGATCACCTATACACTACCAACAAGGGAGCATACAAAGCACTCACATGCCCTCCGCTGGGCATGTTCAGACCATGACTAATTACTATTGCTTCCAGCTTACAGACAGAATATTCAAACAACACAGAAGTGGTCCACCGAGACAGAAGAGATGCTAAGGACTGCTTCGATAACACTGACTGGTATATTGTCCAGGACTCATCAGATACTCATGGATGTCAACAAATGCGTTGATGATATATTCCCAACAGTTATGATTCAAATATTTCTCAATCAAAATTAATACAAGGACAATCAGTGAAACAATAAAAGCCAGAATTAACGTGCACAAACAACAGTAAGTGGATCTGGATGCCTAAAAGCAAGCAATATATGGCTCTTATACATATACACTGCTCAAAAAATGAAAATCAAATTATCAACCCATGGAGGTCTGGATATGGAGTCACACTCAAAATCAAAGTGGAAAATCACACTACAGGCTGATCCGACTTTGATGTAATGTCCTTAAAACAAGTCAAAATGAGGCTCAGTATTGTGTGTGGCCTCCACGTATGATTTCCCTACATCACCTGGGGCCTCATTCATAAAACGAAATATAGGACGTGCGTATGCAAAGAAATATTCAGATGTATAAAACTGTGCGCACACACGTCCTACATCGTTTTCCCTTTATAAATCACAATCAACTCTAATACGAGGCGCAGCTTTTGCGGCTACATGTCACGCCCTTAGTTGACCATAAATAGTCAGTGAAACGCCCCCAAATTAATTGATTGAGAAATCATGGCAAACACAGAGGAAAACCATTTGATTAATGAAAGCATTTTCATTCTCATTCGGTGCCCTCATGGCAACATGAGTGCAGTCAATTGTGCCGATGACATTTAGGAAACCGGACATGGCTGCACATTGTGCTTTTTTGTTTGCCTGTTCACCCGCCGTGTACGGAAACTTCATGTAATTATGCGACAAGCCTATTATACCAACTAACATGGCTGGCATAACCCAGCTAAGGTTTGGCTGAGATATCCTTGACCTGTCAGTCAATTCAATCTGGAAAGTTTCAGTCGCCAGAAATCCTGTTACGAGTGTTATGAAAGGCGCCACTAAATAATATGCATTATTAGGCTATTATTATTATCTTCTAACAGTGCAAGATCAGCCATTGTGCATCATTACGCATTGTGATGGCATGGCTTTTTATATCCATCCATTTGGTTGTTTCGGATAATCTACAGATGTCGGTATTAATCTAATTGTAAATGGGAAATAGTTCTGCGCAAATGGAATTTCTTGCACCTTTCAAAATGGTTAAGACATGCGTCACGATGGAACACATTAAAATAAAATGAACTAAATGCATATAAACGAACACTATGTTTCTGTAGCTGATTACGACATTTATACCACTAAAACAACATTCCCCAATGGACAAAAACAACTATATATCTATCTTCATCTATTTATCTTGTCTGCCAGACAGAGACATCGACAAGAATATCAGTTTTGATCTTGTTCTGTTTACCATATTATTTATGAGGATGAATTGCATAACATGCAATTTACAGAATATATTTGTGTTCTTTTTGAAAATATGTCTTCATTTGCATTTATGTTACAATCTTCTTTTATTTTGTTTGTTTTTCACTGCAGCCTGTTAATTGAAAGCATGGCTTTGTGACATCTTCATATTATTAATGAGATTATTATTTCGATTTCATTTACACAACGCTCTGCAGTTTCAGACGGATTTACAGTAGCCTCTGTGTTTCATCCATCTGCCGGCGGTGTCGCCATTTCTCATTTCACCCATTTTTGTGCGTACGCCTGGGTCAGAGTTGCCGTGAAGGACTGCACATTTTCTCATCAAGTTTGCTTTTTATTAGTCCCAGTTATTGCATAGAGAGCTGCATATGTTTTCTTTTGTGCTTAAGCCACGTTTATAAATGAGGCCCCTGGGTGAGCTGGCGGACCTGGACGAAAGCATCCGCCAACACCTGGACAGTCTGTGGTGCAACGTGGCATTGGTGAATGGAGCGAGACATGATGTCCCAGATGTGCTCAATCAGATTCAGGTCTGGGGAACGGGCGGGCCAGTCCATAGCATCAATGCCTTCTTCTTGCAGGAACTGCTGACACACTCCAGCCACATGAGGTCTAGCATTGTCTTGCATTAGGAGGAACCCAGGGTCAATCGCACCAGCATATGGTCTCACATGGGGTCTGAGGATCTCATCTCAGTACCTAATGGCAGTCAGACTACCTCTGGCGAGCACATAGAGGGCTGTGCGTTCCCCCAAAGAAATGCCACCCCACACCATTACGGACCCACTGCCAAACTGGTCATGCTGGAGGATGTTGCAGGCAGCAGAACGTTTTCCACGGCGTCTCCAGACTCTGTCACGTCTGTCACATGTGCTCACTGTGAACCAGCTTTCATCTGTGAAGAGCACAGGCCGCCAGTGGCGAATTTGCCAATCTTGGTGTTCTCTGGCAAATGACAAACGTCCTGCACGGTGTTGGGCTGTAATTACAACCCCGACCTGTGGCCGTCGGGCCCTCATACCACCGTCATGGGTCTTTTTCTGACCGTTTGAGTGGACACATGCACATTTGTGGCCTGCTGGAGGTCATTTTGCAGGGCTCTGGCAGTGCTCTTCCTGCTCCTCCTTGCACAAAGGCGGAGGTAGCGGTCCTGCTGCTGGGATGTTGCCCTCCTATGGCCTCCTCCACATCTCCTAATGTACTGGCCTGTCTCCTGGTAGCGCCTCCATGCTCTGGACAGTACGCTGACAGACACAGCAAACCTTCTTGCCACAGCTCGCATTGATGTGCCATCCTGGATGAGCTGCACTACCTGAGCCACTTGTGTGGGTTGTAGACTCCGTCTCATGCTACCACTAGAGCGAAATCACCGCCAGCATTCAAAAGTGACCAAAACATCAGCCAGGAAGCATAGGAACTGAAATGTGGTCTGTGGTCACCACCTGCAGAACCACTCCTTTATTGGGGGTGTCTTGCTAATTGCCTATGATTTCCACCTGTTGTCTGTTTCATTTCCACAACAGCATGTGAAATTGATTGTCCATCAGTGTTGCTTCCTGAGTGGACAGGCAGATATCACAGAAGTGTGATTGACTTGGAGTTACATTGTGTTGTTTAAGTGTTCCCTTTATTTTTTTGATCAGTGTATATATATGATATGATTTTTTGATGATTCTGAGTATCTACCCTGGTGATGCTCTGTTAGGCCTGTACTGCAGCCAGCTTCGATGCAAATGAATTGAAAATCAATCAATCAGCAAAATTGCAAAAACTCTTGGCATGCCCAAGTCAACAGTTTGGTTTATCATTAACAAGGAAAAAACAACCTGTGAACTCAATTATGCCAAAAGACCCGATAGACCATGGATGACCACTGTTGTGGATTTGGGAAGAAACCCGGCACCTAGTGATGTTGTCACGTCCAGCTCAGTGAACTGAGATATGGACTCATCATGAAATATTGGTTATTTTGTTATGTGTTTTGTATTCAGTTTATTAAGTATTCCTGTTCAGTACTAGGCACTGTTGTTCTGAGAGTGGGTAGTGTTCCTTTAAGTTTTATGTGTGGGTTCACTGCTCCTTCACCTAGCCAGCGCTAGGATAGGTGTTAGTTAGGATAGGCTGATATTTGTAGATCTATTCGTGTTTACGTGCAGCCAGGTTCAATCAGTAATTAGGAATGCTATATGGGCGCTGGCTGGGCGCAAGAGCAGTGTCGGGCATTGATTCTGTTTGTGTGATTACAGTTACTTTTTTACTCGGGTTCACGTTGTTTTCCTGATGATCTCTTATGGACACTTTATTTTGTGTCCTCGCCATGTATTTTGCGTTGTAAGTAAACACTGTTATGTATGTATTGATCCGTGTATGCCTATTGATTACCAATGCGTCCTGTGCCACGGTAAAGAGCACAGTAGTGTTTTCTGTAGACGTTGTGCAAAATAACCAAAGAATAATCACTGTCCAATGAATTATGGAGCTCACTGTACTGTAGGAGCATAGTATGGTACTGAGCGAAGAGCAGTACAGATACACAAACACAACAACAACAACTAGGTGCAGATAAACAGAGGGTACATTTGCTATCTAAATAATTTAACCTCTATAGCAAATCGGGTTTAGAGTCAAAGTGTAAAGACTGTCAGCTGTTTGCATTGAACAAATCAAACTAAAGCAATTGAAATAGCCCAACACAAGGAATGCTTCAAATGGTTTCCGCAAATCCAACAAAAATTGCACTCATAATGACTTCTCTTGTCTCAAAATTAGTCAACCCCCTGAATAGAATCCCTCACAACAGCACAAACATGCAAAACAGATGTTGTCTCAAGCTATTTTATTAGTTGCACCAGGAGTCCTTGAGCTGGAAGACATGATATACCTGAACTGGTTAGGGGTTTGTTGCGTGTCACATTTGACTGCATGTTAGAAACATGGCTAAGACAAAAGAATGGTCCAAAAAGTTAAGAGAAGAGATCAGGGCCAGTTCTAGCTGGGGGCAAACACCATTCGCCTGGCAACACTATATTATGCCGGCAACACAAACTCTGATTTTTCTTTTCAGAATTATAGTGCTCGTTTAAATTCATTGCAATAATCATTGTCAGCTCCAATATGCTCAAAATCATATAAAGAAGCCACAGAGGTTTTGGGATTCTGTTCTGTGGAGCGATGAAACAAAATATTTTGGCACGATGGATCAGCGGTATGTTTGGAGGATGAAGATTGACGCATATGCTAAAAAGAACACTCTGCCCACTGTCAAGCATGGTGGTGGCTCTGTGATACACTGGGGCTGCTTTGCATTTTGTTTGATTTGTTCATTGCAAAGAGCTGTCTGTACATTTTGACAATAAACCCGATTTGCAATGGAGGTTGAATAATTTTGATTGCACCTGTATCAGGATATCCTAGGAAAAAACGTCATGCTGTCTGTGAGGAAGCTTATGCTTGGGCGTCATTAGAATTTTCAAAAGGAAAATGATCCCAACCATACCTCAAAGTCCACCAAGGCTTGGTTGCAGAAGAAGTCCTGGATGATCACAGTCACCTGACTTGAACCCCATAGAAAATCTCTGGTGAGATTTGAAAAAAGCTGTTGTAATGCAAACCCAAGAATATTGCTAAGCTTCAGGAACACTGCCAGAGGCTGGTGTCTGGCTATGCATGTTGTTTGGAGCAGGTCATAACAACAAAGGGTTCTCCAATAAGTAATAAATATGCTTGCCATGAAGGGGTTGATTCGTTTTCAGACTGGAGAAGTCATTATTATTTGCATTTGCAGTTGAATTTGGGAAGCAGTCATTGCGTTGAGCTATTTCAATTGTTTTTGTTTGATTTGTTCATTGCAAACAGCTGACAGTCTTTAAATGGTGACAATAAACCTGATTTGCAATAAGGGTTGAATATTTTGATTACAACTGTATATGTGCAGTGGGTATTTAAGTGGTAATGTCCAGCTGTCTGTAATGATACAGTGAAGGCAGTCCGGGATTGGATGAGAGACAAAGAATCCATGAAGATACGGAAATGTAATGATCGTCTGTTTGAAATGGAATACATATAAGGAGTCGAAGGGGATTGAAGCCTTGACTCAGGCACTGCCACGGGGGAAACAGTGACAGTACCCCCCCTAAATGAGCAGCCCCAACCATAAAAAAAAACCTAAGGAGTGTGACCCCGCTGAAATCGACGGGAGGAGAGAAGGGTGGAACTGTGGGCCGAAGGAACCGTAACGGCACCGCAGGAATCTGTAGAGGGGGCAGAGCTGCAGGCACAGGCTTGGGAGGCGGAGCCTCTGGTATTGGCACTGGAGGCAGCACCCCTGACGCTTATGTGGGGGGGTGGATCCCCTGGCAAGGGGGGTGGATACCCATAAACAGCCAGACTGCGTAACAGCTTCTTTCCGCAGACCATTAGGCAGGTGCATGGTCTAAATTAATTAACATGGTTGTACAGGCACCTATGGAAAGTTTCAGTAGCCCTTCCATCAAACGGCACCATGCTCGACTACTGTTTCCAGACACTGCTGCATTTGATGCATAATCAATTTATCCACCAGAGGTCATCTCTCTCTTGTCAAAATGGACTGGAGTAAAAGTCACTATGGAAATCTCACAATATCATCCTGTTGTGTAACTGCTCATGTGTATAAATTATCTGCACAGTATCATTTTGTGAGAACTGTTTACATGTACAGACTGTGTCTAAAGTGTTACTCTCCTGGCACCTTTCATTCCTTATTGTTTGCTCATGCATTTCTTTGTAACCTTTATATTATTACTGCATTGCTGGACCCATGGCACAAGATTTTCACTGTACATCTGCATGTCTTGTGCATGCAAATGCATAGGAGCAGGGGGGACAGGGGGGATGGGGGGACATGTCCCCTGCAATATTAGAAGCAGGTAGTGTTGTCCCCCACCCCAATATTATGAACAGGTCAAACCTATGCCCTTGTGTCCATGTGACAATAAACACAAACCTGAACTTATTCCGTCCTGCACTGTATAATAGTGGCCTATTGAATATGTATTTAAAAACAGTGAGATGCTAGTCAGCACACTTATTAATGAATGCGCTGAGGTGTTTTTAGTGACTGTCGTGTCAGAAACATGAGCGGCACAATGATTTTGACTTGTTTAGGGGACTGGAGTGTTCCTTTAAGTGTGGCCGGAGAGACTACATCTCTGTTCACTGTTCACCCAACACGGGAACCTTTAGTCTTATTATGTTCTGATTACGTTCACCAACTATACTTTCACGATTGAACCCACAGGCCCCAGATCTTAACACAAGGAGTTGCTGGAGAGCGACGTGGTAGGATAGATATTCTGAATTATCTAACCCAAAACCCGGGCAGCGCTCTGCCAATTTGCGCTGCCTCGTGCAGGAGGCCCGGGTGAAGTCAGAGAACCCCCACGCTACAGCGCTGCTCAGGCTGAGGAATTAGAAAAGTAGGACAAGCTTACCATGGCACGTCGCTCTCCAGCAACTCCTTGTGTGCAGAATGTGCACCTGTGATTTCAATCACGGAGGTATAAATTGTGTTCTTAATCTGGTAGACCAAGGTAGACCTCTACAGTGGATGCCTGGTTAATGCCAAAGCACTGGTTGAATGAACAACCAGAAAACAGAGCAAGTACACACAACAATAGGATCAGATACGGTACTGTGCAAAAGTCATATGCAACTGTACAACCAAATCTAAAAAGGGAAGATGCTTTAAAGGTATAGAAATTAAAGTTCCTAAATATGAAACTTATACTGTAAAGAGCAGAAAACAGTGAAAGCCCAAAAATAACTACACAAAAATGTTAAACGTCACATCCTTTTAGTTTGATTGTCCTTCACCCAGTTTAACTCCTTCTACGCCAGCCGCGGTCGGTGGATCTTAATTGGGGAGGACGGGCTCGTATTACGCTCGGAACCGGAGTGAATGGAATGGTGCACAACGAACAAAACCAATTGTTTTTTTGATTTGCACACATTCCATTCACTCCGGTTCTGAGCGTAATACGAGCCCGTCCTCCCCAATTAAGATCCACCGACCGCGGCTGTTCTACACCCTTTTCGGTTTCAGTTAATTAGGTTGGTTTTATCAGTGTATTATGAGTGTATTATGTGATGGAGAAGACTACACAACACTATGTTGTCTTGCCAAGTTGTACTAGGAAAGGACAGGCATTAGCAGAGTTGGAGAGATAATAGGCTTGATCATTCTTTTGACACCTGCCATTATCAGGGTGTAGAGCACTTAAAAAAAAAACTTAAAAAACATTATGTCTCACATCTGCCTATAACCAAAATTAGATAACATGGAAAAGACAGACGGACCTCTGCACACATAGCATCAATGCGATGCTCAATTTATTATAAGGTTTCATTCATCATCTGAGATTTTCAACATTTTGTTAAATTTGTCACCCTTGTTGATTATTGTCTATATTGGTTGGTTGGTTGTGTAATGATATCAGTCCATGCACTGTTGGATCACTGTGAATGGGACCTAGTAGCTGCCTCATGTACAGAAGCAGATTTGTTTGGTTTGTACTGTGTTGTTAGAGTACATGTTTATGTCTGTTTGTCCAGAAATCTGTTGACAGAGGATACAGTGTGTCTAGAATTAGGATTGTCTGCAAGTCACAATATAGAGGCAGGTTGCTATAGAACCCATTCATAAACATCTATTGCTGTGCTATACTTTTCCCACAATGCATCTGTCTCTTCCTTTTACAGTACATCTCCAAGAACGCTCCTACCACAGAGTGTGGTGTAATAAGACATGGAGCAGAGGGGGCAGGCAACTACGCTGGCAGCCGAATGTCCACCAGATCCCACCACTCATCTACTGTTTCCCACAACTCCAGGTAAAGTACAGTCATAAAACACACACACACTCCAGTCTAGGTACAGTCATAAAAACACACACACCCAAGTCTAGGTACAGTCATAAAACACACACACAAACACCCAAGTCTAGGTACAGTCATAAAACACACACACCCACGTCTAGGTACAGTCATAAAACACACACACACACACACCCAAGTCTAGGTACAGTCATAAAACACACACACACAGGTCTAGGTACAGTCATAAAACACACACACACAGGTCTAGGTACAGTCATAAAACACACACACCCACGTCTAGGTACAGTCATAAAACACACACACACCCACCCAAGTCTAGGTACAGTCATAAAACACACACACACCCAAGTCTAGGTACAGTCATAAAACACACACACACTTAAGTCTAGGTACAGTCATAAAACACACACACAAACACCCAAGTCTAGGTACAGTCATAAAACACACGCACACTTAAGTCTAAGTACAGTCATAAAACACACACACACACACCCAAGTCTAGGTACAGTCATAAAACACACACACACCCAAGTCTAGGTA
>JACXGM010037027.1:0-11224 GCA_016801145.1 Umbra pygmaea
TGTACCTACCTATAGCACTGTACCTACCTATAGCACTGTACCTACCTATAGCACTGTACCTACCTATAGCACTGTACCTACCTATAGCACTGTACCTACCTATAGCACTGTACCTACCTATAGCACTGTACCTACCTATAGCACTGTACCTACCTATAGCACTGTACCTACCTATAGCACTGTACCTACCTATAGCACTTTACCTACCAATCTAGCTAGCACAGGATCCTTCCAAGCACAGTGGCTGAACTTTTGGATTCCACTGCTGCTATGTCAGATAAGTTTGGACTGTTTAATTTAGCTTGTCCTACCCAAGTAGAGAAACAAACATTTTTTAAAGATCTCCATATTCTTTTGTTATTGTAATACATGTGCTGGCTGTTATTTTCATACACAACGTTTCCTCTAATAATTCATTTAGTTTTACTGCTCAGAACGTTGGTCTTGTGTCTAGATCCTTTATAAGACACAGAGATGCTACAGTCTGCTCAAATCTGACAAATTAGCAGATTCCCTTTTTGTATACCCACGTCCGTTGAGCCGGCTACTTTTTCTCTATTTATGTTTTGAACATACAGTATGTATGGAGATACACATCAATAAAAACCAAAACAAATAAAGAATAGAGTTTGGAAGTAGACCCACCCACACACACACTCCCGGTCTAGCTGCCTTACTTTTATACTCTCATACACAGCAGCTGCTTTCTCTGGATCACTGTCATGGTGTCTAAAGGCAAACTCAGTCTCCACTATTCCAGGAGAGATACACTACGGAAGAGAAAGCATAAACCATACTTGTCATTACCGTTTATACGCCTCCCCCTTTCACACATGTACACACAAATTATCTTTCTATCAAATAATTTTACGGGACACTTGTCTTATTTGGATAAATATGTATGAAACGATAATGTTGATTCTTTCACCGTAGCTCTGATGTGGGTCTTCGCTTCCCGTAGCTCTTGCCGCAGCCCCTCAGTTAAAGCTGTTACAGCGTGTTTTGTGGCACAGTAGAAGTGTTCATCTGAACTAGGTACCATTCTATGCCCCCCCATACTATAGAAAGGAGAAAGGAAGGAAAAGACAGATAAGTTAATGTAAAGGCATTTTCATACTGTATGATGCACCCACATTCAAAATAGTCACTTTCTCCTGAAGAGTTTTTAGTAATTTAAACCTTGATTTCAATATGATTATGCTTGTAATGGGCCATGACGGAGCTGTATTCTACCTGTTAATATTGATGATGTGGCCATCGTCCACATTCCGCTCTTTCATTGACTGGTAGGCCTCACGGGTACAAATGGACAGGGCCAGGATGTTTACCTGTAAGGGCAGAGTTGTTTCAACATGCATCTGCAATTCCCTTAACACAAATATTTATAGAACACTGGTAAACAACCAAACTATATACATTTTTTTATGTTTTTAGAATATACAGTGCTGAATATATGCTTTCATTTGATTATATAGTTTAATTATAATATAATCTAAAAACAACATCTACTAAAAGTTAGCAGCTTCAAAAAGCAATATTGTTTTTACCCAGTTTTAATTTCCAATTTCATTAGCTCCAATTTGCATTTAAGGACCTATTTCACCCAGCAACTCCCGGTTTTGACATATTTGTCTTCCCAAGCACACCTGATACCATTCAGTTTTTTGTCACGTGGCTCAACCAGGACGTTTAGCCTGAAATGTTTTACGTGCTGGAAGGCACAAACTCTCTGGCCTTCTACCTCGATTCAGCTCACAGACATCCAAGTCACCACACAGAGTTGCTTCAGCGCAACAAAGCAAGTCAACCACTTTCAATAGCTACAACCCAAATGTAGTAGCCCTCTGCAAGACTCCTAGGCTAAATCTGCTGGCAAGAGTTCACCCCTGGTCTTGCAATGCTGCAGTTAAAAACAAAGCAGTGACCTTTACCCCTTCAGGGGTCCCAACAAGGAATATTTCTGAAGATGGACTTCTTACCGGTACATGAACTAGCTTAATTGTTTCACTATTACTGGTAACTGCCTCCTAAATCCAACATCTGCTTTGCTCATCTTACCCAAAACTACAATGTAGAAATCACAAAGGAGATGATGGTCTGACCTATATACATTTCTGACAATGTTCCTTATTTTGGTTGGAGCAAGTCTACAACTTATTTCATGTCACGTCATACAAATCAATTTGGTAGATACATAATAAGGTGAGGTGCAACGTGACCACACCACATTAAGTCAACCCAGTATGTATTAGCTGAGGGAGTTGGAGGATTGATGCCATCTGAAGTAAAACAATGGAAGGTCCCTTTCAACTACACCCCAAAACAGTACCTCCCTATTATTAAATAATATTAGGGGAATTTGGGGGGTTCTGTGCAGCCCAGGGATCTAGGCTACCTCGCAGCACAACTGTGTCACGGTGGCTAGGTTTCGTATACTGGTCACGCCATTCCGACAATAGCATGAGGAGGTGCAAATTAGTACCGTGCTGCCCGGGATGGATGGATAGGTAGTTCGATGGGGGTTCCTTGTGACATTGCTATCTAGCTAATTCCTGTGCAGTACAGGTGCCTGTATATTCAATCAGAGTTGTATAGTGGATGTGTAGCTTCACCACGTGTATTACCTGTGGAGGAGCTACCGATTAGAAATGGATATGAGAAAAAGGTTTGATGAGAATTAATAAAGGAATTTGGGAAGGATGTCCTCATCCTGTTTATTCATTTCAGCTGCTGAAATGCTGCATATTTTGATAATGAATAATGAGAATATCATTCAAATTCACCAGCCACTTCATTAGGTACACCTTGCTAGGTCTGGGTTGGACCTTCATTTGCCTTCAGAACTGACTTGATTCTTTGTGGCATAGATTCAACAAGGTGCTGGAAACATTCCTCAGAGCTTTTCATCCATACTGACATTATTACATAACACAGGTGCTGCAGATTTGTTGGCTGCACATCAATGATGCAAATCTCCCATTCCACCATATCCCAAAGGTGCTTGGTTGGATTGAGATCTGGTGACTGTGGAGGTCATTTGGGTGCAGTGAACTCAAGAAACCAGTTTGAGATGATGTCAGCATCTGACATGATGTGTTATCCTGCTGGAAGTAGCCATTACAAGATGGGTACACTGTGGTCATAAAGGGATGGACATTGTCAGCAACAATACTCAGGTAGGCTGTGGCATTGAAATTATGCTCAGTTGGTACTAAGAGGCCCAAAAGTGCCATGAAAATATCCCCCACACCATTACACCACCACCACAAGCCTGAACCATTGAGACAAGGCAGGATGGATCCATGCTTTCATGTTGTTTACCCCAAATTCTGACCCTTCCAACTGAATGTCGCAGCGGAAATTGAGACTTATCAGAACAGGCAATGTTTTTTTGATCTTCAATTGTCCAATTGTGCTGGGCCCGGGCAAATTGTATCCTCAAGTTTCCTGTTCTTAGCTAAGAGGAGTGGGATAATAAATGCTCTTCTGGAGAGATGGGTCTACTATTTGATTAGGGGGCTCAGCCCGAGGGGCTTGAATGGAAAGGTCATGAGGGAGGTTGCAGTGTAAAGAAAAGGTCCAGCATAATAGATGGAAATAACGCCTGATGTAGTGCCAATAGGCTTTCTGTATGTGTCTGTGTGTGTCGTTGGTGGTTATGCTCCACACCACCTATACACCGATCAGCCATAACAATATGACCACCTGCTTAATATTAGGCCGGTGCTCAAAATGTTATGCCTGTTCGGTGTATAACTACAATGTTTATTTGCGTAGTTAAGTATTCTCTTCATTAGTATCCAAGTAATAATTTTTCATTTAACTGTAAATATACTGTTTATTTGTTTGTGTCAACCCTATTGTGTGTTGTCTACTCACATCGATCATGTTCCTCCAGCCACCTGTCCTGCCACTGAGTAGGGGCTCGTCGTGGGCCAGTCCTGCATTGTTGATGCACACGTCCACCCCCTGGTGCAGCGTCTTGATAGCAGAAAACATGGACAGGATGTCTTCTTCACAGGACAGGTCACACTTATAGGGTATGAGCGTGCCACTGTAGCCTGCATTCTGACACTCTGCTGCCAGCTTCTGCAAACACCACACAGAGACAGGGAGAGCCCCTTGGTAAAATCAGATGAACATGTGACATGAAAATTAACTCTAATTCCAACTTAAAACATCACACGTTCAACTTTCAGCAATCAAAATCATTTTCTATGAAGTGGGTCTAATGCCTTTGTTCAGTCACAATGGTTTTAGCTGATGTGACAATTTGCCCTACCCAGACATTGCCTGAAAGAATCCAGAACCATAAAATCAATTCCGGTATTCCATAAAAGGAAGATGACCAGGGCCAATCCAGGCTAGTCAGCTGTAGTCCACATTACAATGAGATTTTACATTTTATTAACACATGGTCTTTTACAGAGTGCTTTAGAAGAGTAAGTTTAAGAACTTTGCTAGAAAACAACAGAATTTGTTTTACCCTGCGGTTTAATCATTAAACCATCAATCTTTTGGTAAATGGTATACCCCTAGGCTATCTGCAACACTGTGTCTAGTCTTTTCTGAATAATGTAAGAAAAATATATAGGAAGGCCATTAAAGCCTAATATATGGACTCTCAAAAGAATTGTTGAAAAAAGGCTGGTATTTAACTAGTTCTATGTAAATTTTCTGATTTGAAACCATGTCTGGTTTAAGATATTAAGAAATACATTGATTAACCATTATAATATGATAACTACATTCACCCTGTAGGGCTGATAATTTGCCACAAAACTTTCTGATGCTGATACAATATGTAATGCAATTCCACACTCCAATTTTATTAGAGTTCACTGTTTCAAACATACAGTATTTCTCACCATCTTAGCTGCAGAGGGACAAGATACATGTAGAGCCATGGGAATTTTAGCTTCAAAAGCATGTTCTAAAAATGTGCCTAAAACTCATAAATAAAGAGAAAAAAAGCTACAAAAGGAATAGAGTAATGTTTTACTGCTAAATAGTGCAAAAGTATCAAAACAAGATTGTAATATATTACAATAAAATCAATATACAGTACTATAACTCTTTTCTGATTACTAAGTGACCTTTTTGAATTGCACTCCACCACTAAATACTGGTGTGCTCCAGGCCATCCAAGCAAACATCCAGGTCAGTCTCCCGTCCTGCAGCCCATCAGGAAGCTTAGTGAGTCTGATGCCACTCGACACAGATCCCGGGCACAGCGGCAGCCATCACATGATGTACCACTGGACTGCTCTTAGGACAGTCTGAGTGCTGAGGCTCGTAGCACGTCTGGTGGAAGCAAGGTTGCCAAGCACTGCATGTAATGCTCAGCCTCGTGTTCTCTTTATCAGCCAAAGAGTGTTGACATCTGGGACACTCATGAGGACATGGCTGAGATCCAGCGTCAGATGGCATAGTGGTTCGTGAGTCAGACTTGTAGTTGGCAGGTTGCCGGTTCGATTCCTCATTGAGCCAAAAGTCGTTGTGTCTTTGGGCAAGGCATTTAACAGTAAGTCGCTCCAGGGGGATGTCTCTGTACTTATGTTAAGTCGGCCTAGATAAGAGTATCTGCTAAATGACTAAAATGTAATTTATGGGGCCAAAACTTCTACAGACACACATACCAAAATTTCTTTTGATTCTGAATTTAATTAGGTGATAACAGCCTCAGCAGCATATGAGCTTAAGGCTCCTTGCCCTTTTGACACTATGATGTTTTTTATGTATATGTATGCATGTCACCAAGTTCCACCTCTGTTTGACACTATGATGTTTTTTATGTATATGTATGCATGTCACCAAGTTCCACCTCTGCACTGCATTATACTCTGGGCAGTGGCCCTTATGAAAAAGCACTATGGGTTTTCTATTGGACTATTAACCGAAATGTAAAGTATGCTTACAATATATGTGTAACCTCCTAATGCAAACTCATTCCTATGCCCTTGTATATAGTGGTAATATATAATATTTATACTGGTTACACAACACTTTAGCTTACCTTAATTTTTAATTTTAGGTTTGTTGTGCAAGGAGCCTTCTCTTGGTAAGTTCTTTCTGTGCACGGCCTACCCTATAAAATCTTTTTGACAGACACTCCAATTTAATGACAAAAAACAACACATTAACCTTGAGTTTTCTTTGACCACGTAGACCATGTCTCAGGCATAAATAACATGAGCAAATGTAGTTTGCTGTACAGAAATACATTCTTAGTTAACTTATAATGGCCCAGATCGTTAATACTGAACTACCATTTCCTGCAGTGTGCAGTTCAGTGTGAGGCTCAATGTGGGTGGAGTCAAACATTTCATACCACCTACAATTTTTTTGTCAACCTGACTTTTGACAGTCAAACACGAACACTCAATACAAGCACACACTTTGTGCAAGGCATAGGTTGAATAAAAAGTGTTAAGATTGTTAGAAACATTATATAAAGTGGTACCAACACAAGTGTTGTTAAGGTTAGGGATAGGAGATGGGAAAGTCTAATTGTTTGACTTCACCCACATTGAGCCCCATACTGCACACTGCAGTCAGGGGCTTCTCATTTCCTTGGTTTTAACCAAGGGGCTAGGCTTAGACCCGGAAGTTGAAGCCGCCCTGGGTGGATTCTGAGGCTACCTGGCTATCACCTTACGTTAGCATTCCATTCATTTTAGGGGTCACTTTGACAGCAGATAAATATATATCTTAAGCATTTAAAGATTTTTTTTCATTGTTTATTTCTAAAGAAGCAGGACAATGTATGAAAAGCTCCATTACCTTGTATCTCACGTTATGTGAAAATATATATATATTGTGAAAATATGCTAACTATTGTGTCATAACCTCGCGACTTACTGTCGCACAGTAGAGAAATTACCGTATAGTCCAGGAGAAGCTCGCAGGCACTCGGGGGACATGGAGGCATACAGTCAAAAGACAAAATAATTAATCCAAATATTTACCAAAAGTTTGCTCCGCTCCTACGCTCATGGACAACTCCTACTCACACTCTCCTTTTTCTGCAACAGGGCAAGATTCGGAATGATTCAGATTTCTCTTGGCACGGTTAAGATAAGAATTACAACTTTCAGAGACGTTGTTCACGTCACATCTATGTCATCACATCTATGTCATCTTAAATCCAAAGAAAGTAGAGACATGTTCTTCAGTGAAGCAGTGCTGGTTAGGGGATGTGTGACATACTGCTGGTCTGTGCGTTTATGATCACACGTAATACTCACACAAGTTAGAGTAATTGATTACTTTTCTGGGTTGGGCTGAGTTCACAACTTATACGAAGTTCCTCAGTATGACCCTAATGACAAGGTAAAAGAAGTTCTGTAATTTTAGAACGTTTCCCATTGTTTCAATTGAAAGTAAAACACTGTAAACCTTTCCAGTGGATTTCCCGTCAAATTACAACCTTTTTGCACAGTGTAGTCATGTTTTAGTTTTTCATAGATCACTGGTAAGTAACTTATTTTACCTGGTCAATAGGGTCTTACTGAGGAACTTCCCAAAAGTTGTGAACTCAGCCCAACCCAGAAAAGTAATGTGTTACACTAACTTGTGGAATCTCTGGCTAGGTGTAGTGGACTATTTGCTCAATCTGATACGAATCTGTCAACACAGATAATTCTGAAATCTTGCTAAAATTTATTGACGCATTTTGTACTGTGACACGAAATACAGTATGTTATTGTTAACACTGACAACATCCTCTCAAAAGCTAGCTATCTGCCAATTCAAAGGCTTAAGCCAAGGTTTTATTTTGCTAAACTAGGCTACGCTTGGTTAGTTAAGTTCTGCATTGTATCAGGGTTTTTGTAGTTCTTTGTACAATTACCTCGAAACAAAATAGCAGAAATACTACAACTAGGAAGTATTCGTTTTGTGTGTACCTGCTTGAATTTTGCTGTTCGTGCACATCTATTATTAGTCACAAATGCAAGTATAACTGTCACAATGTAGAGCCTAACTATATAAATATTAGTATAATAGCAATATATACCATACAGTACTATAAGCTCAATAGAATATACAGTGGGCTCCAAAATTACTGGCAGCCCTGACTAGCAATGCACAAACAATACTGTAAAAAATATAAAAAATACAATTCTAGAGAAAAACTCAAAATACCAACATGTGAGAAATACTGTACTTCATTAATAATTGTAGTAATTGTAATCTATGGTACCTTCTTTCTGCTATTATATTCCTATAAAATTCCAATTTAGTATGTCTCAATTTACTATAAGAATCCTATTGGATTTTTTAGGTTCTCAATGGTATTTCTATAATTCTTTTAAACAATATTCCTATAAGAATCCTATAGGATTTTTTAAGTTCTCAATGGTATTTCTATAATTCTTTTAAACAATATTCCTATAGGAAGCCTATAGTGCTATTTCATTAGGGACGGTATGGAAGCAGGGAGAGGTGCAGTGGACAGTGAGCATTGCAAAGAACAGTGGGCCTGACTGCCAAAAAGAGCAGTAAATGGAGTGCAGCTTTGGCCAGGACAAGAAAGGGGGGAGTGGAGTGAATTAGCAAAGTGTTGGGAGCACAGCCCATGGACCCAGTGGTGCCCCCAGACCTTTTTCATAGGGGTGGCCAAACGAGGCCACAGACATTCTTGGGGTGGCACAAAAAACAAAAGACTGAATTTCAGGAATTCTATTATGCTGTTGCATTATATAGGCTAGTTAAAAACTGTCAATATGAGAATTAATGAATCACATACTGATACACTTTGTTTTTTCATTTGACAGTTAATCAATCAAATTTTATAAAGTCCTTTTTACATCAGCAGTTATCACAAAGTGCTTTGACAGATACCTGGCCTGAAACCCCCGATAAGCAAGCAACAACAAGTGATGCACAGTGGCTAGGAAAAACTCCCTAGTAGGTGGAACCTAGGAAGAAACCTAGAGAGGGGCCAGACTAAATGTCACTAATTATCTGATTTCCAAAGACTAATACCGGTACAGTTAACATTCTGAGTTCCACAACAATCCTGTTTTAATGAGTCATGTATTTGTATATACATGTTTTAAGCGATTCCTTTTCCTTAAAATTAGACAACTATACAGCTTTAATTGGTGTCTTGCAGATAGTTTAAATATCTGATAATAGAAGGGGGGGGGTAATTTAATAACATGTATCGTATTTTCTCACACACAGCTGTAGTATGCAGCCCTTCACTTGGTTTAAAAAACTCAATGTGGCCCTAAAGCAAAAACATTTGCCTACCACTGCACTAGGCCATTGGAGCTGGTTTGACACCAGTGTGTTATGAGTTTAGCTCCATGCATTTCACAGACATGATATTAGAAGGAGGGAAGATTAGGCTTCAGTGAAGTAGATGAGGTTTGCCTACCCAAACACTGCATGGACCGAATTTGCTACACAAGCCATGTACACAAAGCCTACACAAACACACATGCATACATACACACACATAGGCAAAGGTGTGCCAGCAATCTAGCCTAGGCTGCGGGGTCAGGAATGCAGACATTGACTGACTGTCCTAGGCTGTGTCCTAGTCCCACCCATCCATTAACATCAGATCAAGCCGGTCATTCACCCATGCACATTGTACAAGACAGGGCGCAAGTTTAAGCTATCCACAATAAGTAACCTTTAATTCACAGCTAAAATTATTTAGATGTATTTATATTCAAAATTAAATAAATAATATTTTTTTAATTAGCTACAGCGCTGGGGTGGGAACATATCATCTGACAGCACAAATCGATGAAGCTAGTGAGCTAGAGTGCAGCGGAGCCTTGAGCAGTCAGAAAGTGTCCTGAAATTAGATTTTTCCCTTTTACCTCACTCTGCACGATACAGACTGAGACAGCAGAGGGATCACATTATAAGCTAATGTCTCTATTGTACTATTGATTCAAGAGCATCATAGCCAAAGTGGACAGTTAGGTTCAGACTCAAAAACATAGGTATATACTCATAAGAACTATTTACTTTAGCATTGGTTTGGATAGGTAGTCTATCTTCAGAAAACAACGTTTAATGCAGTGAATGAAAGAGAGATACTGTTAGAGACATTTTAGCTTGAATCTATGTTGTTCAGTTGTTTGTGTTTTGGGCTGTCACTTTTCAACACTAGGGGGCAGTCTTGTCGGAGTTAGGGTCAGGTGGATCAGAGCCCTAATTCACAAAACATTTTAAGGCTAAATGTAGCTCCTAACTTGCTGGTTTAGGATAAACTCTTAAAAATAATGGGTGTATCACTCCTAATTTTAGGACTCCTACATTTATAGTCTAAGAGTATTTCACAAAGCGTTTTAGCTCTAAAACCACCTCCTAAATCTGTGAAAAGTTCTCGAGAGGACTCCGAAGTCAGACCAAATCTGAAATAAATTATCCTAAAATGCGGAGCCTCCTAATATAATCAATGTTTTGTATTATAGCCTACATCACATTTCAATTTAGTTTGCGGTGACATGCATAGCGAGGTTAATTTATGTATAATATAGCGTATTTATGTACATTTTTCTATAGCTAAAATACATTGAATTATTGTGGTCTAGTAGTTGAACATAATTGCCTTATTGTCCTATAACCTGTGGTAGTAGTTTGCCCTTCTGAGACTCAAACAAATACCAGTGCATTTCACAGAAAGACATATTGTCATGCATCTTTTATGCCTTGCAGGTAACCATGCAGGTAACCATGGTTGTCAGAGGAAGAACAATGTTTTCAAGCACCACCCTCCTTTTAACACTTCTAGTCTGTTATCCTAACTCAATCAGCATGACAGAGTGATCTCCAGCCTTGTCCTTGTCAACACTCTCACCTGTGTTAACAAGACAATCACTGACATGATGGCAGCTGGTCCTTTTTTTGCAGGGCTAAAATGCAGTGGAAATGTTATTTTGGGGCATTACGTTCATTTTCATTGCAAAGAGGGACTTTGTAATTCATCTGGTCACTCTTCATGACATTCTGGAGTATATGCAAATTGCTATCATCAACATTGAGGCAGCAGACATTGTGAAATTGACCTATCGCCGGCCCCTCCCCCAAAACTGCCATTGTCCAATCACACATCATAGCAACCGTAACAATGTGAGCAGGTCCGACAAAAATTGACTCCAAGCAGGACGGTAAAGCGGTGCGTCAACAGCATTTGTAAATCGGACATTAGATCCCCCGAGAGATTGTCTGGAGGAGATGTGTTCTTTCCCTTCCCAAA
>JACXGM010037028.1:0-11224 GCA_016801145.1 Umbra pygmaea
TGGTAAGACTAAGGTCACTTCACGTAGGGACTGGTAAGACTAAGGTCACTTCCTAGGATGGTATAAGTAAAGAATTCCTGGGTCAGTGTTACCTAATTAAGTAATTGTTTAGCCCTTAAAGCCACATTTAAAAATTAACTGGCCTGCTGCCCAGTTCATAGTCTGGTATTAAAGTATCTGTCAGTTATTTGTTAATCCTCCCACTTGTTCTCTTGATCTCATTAAAATGTGTCTGTCTGTCTGTGTCTGGCTTTTCTGTTTTGACCAATAATTTTCAAAGGCTTGTCTGTTTTGATCAATAATTTTCAAAGGCTTGTCTGTTTTGACCAATCATACAATCAATCAAATGTATATTATAAAGCTTTTTTTACAACAGCAGTTGTCACACAATGATTTGAAAGACAACCGGCCTAAAACCCCCAAAAAGCAAGCAGCAACAAGTGATTAATAGTGGCTAGGAAAAACTCTCTAGTAGGTGGGACCTAGGAAGAAACCTAGTGAGAGGCCAGACTCAAGGGGGTGGCCAATCCTCTTTTGGCTGTACTGGTTGGGGGATCTGAAGGTACACAGCCCATTGTAATAAGGTCAGATTGTTTATCAGTGTTCACCTATTGTCCAAAAATGGTGATAGGTGGTCTGTGACCAGTCTGCGTGTAGCATCAGCACAGTTTGGTGGTCTTGGGCAGGGAGAACGTCACAATCTGGAGTCACCAGGCGGAAACTTAAATCATCAACAGCAGTGACGTGGGCACCAGCTCAGCGAGGTGGGCACAGGAAGAAGTCATCAGGCCACATGGTTCTGAAGCATGTTCCAAGGGTTTGGGTCCTCCTAGGATCAACATGACATCAGAAACATAACAATAGGCATGCTTTAGGTCTAAATACTCAACAAAAATGAAAGAGCAACTTGCAGGTTGAATTGATAACTGAATTAATAGTTAATGTTGTCAGAAGGGGTCTTTTAAAAACACATATGTAAGAATTTCTATGTTACACAAAACATAAAGCAAGATTTTGATGAAAATGTTCCCATAATAAGCCAGCATCTGTCCAGCTAGCAACGCGTCATTTGACATAGGGAGAGGGAAATACAAGCTGCGCTCAGCTCTCTCATTGCAGTTGTCGATGTAGTTAGAGAAGTGGTGAGAGATAAACCTAGCGCGAGATATAAAGTTTTACAGTAGCCGTAATTATTGGAGCTTGGTTTCTGTTTTGTCCGTAATTTGTACTGTTGGCTAGCATGTGGAGGTCTGTGCGACTTTCCAAGGATATGCTTCCCCAGACCATCACTGACTCACCACCAAACTTGTCATGATGGTGCAGGCAGCACAGTATTCACCACAGCATCTCCAGACTCGTTCACGTCTGTCACGTGCTCAGTGTGATTCACGTCTGTCACGTGCTCAGTGTGAACCTGCTCTCATGTAAGGAGAACAGGGCGCCAATTTGCGAACCTTCCAGTTCTAACAGTTTGGTCAGAAAAATGCACACCAGTAGCCCACTGGAGGTTAGTTTGTAGTGCTCTGGCAGTTCTCCTCCTTTTCCTCCTAACATGAAGGAGCAGATACCGGTCTTGCTGCTGGGTTAATGCCCTTCTACAGCCCTGTCCAGGTCTCCTCATCACGGCCCGACTCCTGGTATCTCCTCCATGCTCTTGAGACTACTGGGAGACACAGTAAATGTTCTTGAAACAGCACATTGATGTGACATCCTAGAGGAGCTGGACTACCTGTGTAACCTGAATGGGCTGCAGGTATCGCCTCATGCTACCTGTAGTGACAAGGACACTAGCAAAATGCAAAACTAGAGAAGAATCAGTCAGGAAGGATAAGGCGAGAGCAATTGTCTGTGGCCACCACCTGCAAAAGCATTCCCTTTTTAGGGGTTGTCTTGCTGTTGCCTCTCCAATGCACCAATTGTCACTTTCATTTCCACCAAGACAGGTGACATTGATTCACAATCGCCTATGCTTCCTGGACAGATTGATATCCCTGAAGTTTAATTGACTTGGAGATTTTAATTTTTTTAGCAGTCTAAACCTTTGTCCTAGTGTCCTAATATAAGCATGACTAAACCTGATGGTGCATTTTAACAGTATTTAAATTGCGTTGTATAGCCTGGTCAGAAATGTAGCTGTTCAGTTCAAAACCATCTAGCCTGGAGGAAGAGGATTGGAGGTGACTGTAGATAAGTATAGTGGCCTAAAATTAACAAAAAGACAAATCGTTAATTGAAATTATTTGGGTGACAATGACTGGTCAGCTTTAATATCATGATCGTGACAGCTGGTTTGGGGAGCCCTGGTTTACATCATTATTGGTCCTGGTGACCCTTGCTGGTATGTGTCCTCATTCCACCTCTGTTCCTCTTGGGTCCTCCTAGGGCCGTCTACTTTCCCTGCTTGATGACAACTCATTGCACCTGTGGGAGCTGGGTGGAGCCTCTCGGGATGGAGGCGGAGACAAGAAAGAAGATGTTGCTTACCTGGAGGAAAGACATGCCTATAGTCTCCCTGGGCGACCGGGACTTGATAGCTGCAGGTACAAACACACACACACACACACACACTGTTTTTATTTGGCAAAACACAGTTTAACAGCACTAACTGTATTTGTTTTTGTCACCAGTATGAGTCGTGTGACAGTGCTGCTGCTGTTGAGGTCATGTGACCTGTGTGTCGGCACTGAGGGTGGGGGCGTCCATTTCCTGGATCTGCCACGCCTCTTGTTGAGGGACAACCAATCACTGTTGCTTGACCAAGTGATGCAGAGGTACGTTTTTTTGTTATTTGTTTATTTTATTCAGTCATCATAAAAACAGTAATTATTTAAATGATCATGAATTTAACCCAAAACATAAATATTGACTGTTTATTTTATTCAGTCATCATAAAAAACAGTAACTTTTTAACTTATCACGAAGTTGACTTAAACCATACATTTTGAGTGTCATGACAAAGGCAAAAGTTTAGACACCCCTGACAATTTCCATGCTTTTCATTTATAAATAATTGGGTGTTTAGATCAGAAATTTCATTTTGATCTATCAAATAACTAAAGGATGTAGTCTTTTGAAGTTTTTTTTAAATCACAAAATAGTAATTGAAATCCACCACAATGTTTTTTAAAGTACTTATCACAAATTGGCAGATGATCAGTAATATCAATTAAAATCAAATCACAAGTTGCTAGTCCATGGATATTTGTTTCTGTATATGCAACTCAAGAATACACTCTTAAATCTAGAAGAATGAATTTCAGTTGTCAGACTCTCCATAATTCCGTCAATAATTGTGTGGAAGTGCATTTCAGACAACTCTGGGTGATTTTCTAGGAAAAGTTCAATGACCACTTTGTTCCAATTAGGAAAATGGGCAGAACTGTACAACTTCTCGAATTTCGTTTTATGACGTGAATTAGACCAGGTGTGACACATGGCTGTGGACACAGAAAGTGGTAGTAAATCCCTTTAAAATTACTATTAAAATGCGACTTTTGGTTTGGTATAATATTTAAACATGTAATGATATAGTGCAACCACAGGTTAATAATAAAATGTTAGCTTTGCATCGTTAGTGAACTGCTCAGTAGAGTACCATATTGTGTAAGGTTTCTGAAGGTCAGACATTTTGTTTAATGAACACTGTAACACTTAGTGATTGGATAAATCCCCAGTTGTCTCAAATGCTGCGTGAGAGTTATAGGACAACGGTCTGGCGCTGTTGTTTGGCTCCCATTCATCTCATTGTGTTGTGGGTGTGTTTAGGGGAGGGGCTAAGTTCAACTCACTTCATTAACACTTACTTTCCATTGTCTAATTAATGGTTCAATTGGCTTTTTTTTCTTGATGGCTCATGAGTTGTTTTTCAGCATGCCTGACGACTACCGGTGTGGGAAGTCTCTTGGACCAGTAGAGTCATTACAGGAACACCCCCAGCTGCCAGGGAAGATTCTGATTGGCTACAGCAGAGGCTTGGTTGTCCTATGGGATATCCCCTCCCGAAAAACAGAACACCTGTTCCTGGGCAAACAGGTAAATGACACATGCAGACCAAGGGTCCAGGGTTCTGAAAATAACCTTATATTTTTCCATGAATTCAAAAAGCAACATTTTTATTGCCTACATTGCTTACAATATCATCTCTCAAAAAAACTAGACATATTAAGTGCCATATTACATTGTTTTTAAAGAAAACATTTTCTAAAATGCAATAACAACCTCAAACTAAGGCATACATTAAACATACATAAATATTAGAACTTGTGCAACTTAAAGGTACAAATGTGTCCATAACTTAAAGGTACAATATGTAGTTTTCCAAAACAATAACAGACATACTTTGCATTAAAAAGTAAACATCACTATACCAAAAATTTTTTCTGCCGGAGACGCCAGATTGGAAGGTTGTCATTGATGACGATAACAAAACCCATGATCCCACTCTACTTCCCGACATCATCCAAGTACATCTTTTGCTATTGAGAGACCCCTAGTGGCCAAAAACTACATATTGTACGTTTAAAGTGATTGTTCGGAGTAATATAACCCTAGGGTCCTTTGCGCTATCAGCCGAATGGCTTAGTGCAGGCGCTAATGGAACCAATACAATACAATACAGTACAATGTTTATTTATAAAGCACAATTTAAAAACAACCGAGTTTAACGTGCTGTACAAAAGAAAAGAAAACACAAGCTGTAAAATAGGTGTAACACATAAGTAAAATCCTGAAACGGCAAGTCAAGATATATTAAATGCCAAAGAAAACAAATGCGTCTTGAGGGAGGACTTAAAGGTAGATAAAGTTGGGGCAGTTCTGATATGAACCGGGAGAGTATTCCATAGTTTCAGGCTGATAAAAGAAAAGGCACGATCACCTCTATTTTTTAATATTTTCCTGGGAACTTGCAATAGTCCAGAGTTAGCAGATCTAAGTGACCTTGACTGAACGTAAGGGTGTAGCAAATCTGTTAAATACTCTGGTCTCTCATTACGAATGGATTTAAAAACAAACAATAGAATTTTGAAATCAATTCTGTATTTGATCGGCAGCCAATGTAGTGAGATCAAGACTGGCGTGACAGAATCATATTTGCGTTTTCCATAGAGGAGCCGAGCCGCTGGATTCTGAACTAATTGTAGACGTGAAACGGAAGCCTGGGGGGCACCGATATACACAGAATTACAGTAGTCCAGCCGAGATGTTACAAAAGCATGTATAACTGTTTAAAAAAATTTTTGAGAAAGAAATGGCTTCACCTTTGACAGAAGACGAAGATGGTAAAAACATGACTTAAACACAGTATTTATCTGTTTATGTAATTTAAAATTATTATCAAGCCAGACACCTACGTTTCTGACACATGTGGTACTATAAGGTAACAATGATGCAAGTTCAAAGTCATGTACATAGTGCTCATTTGAACCAAACACAATAAGTTCAGTTTTACTCTCATTTAGAGTCATAAAGTTGGTTGCAAGCCAGTGTTTTAGTTCTTCCAAGCAGTCCATAATAGGCTTTAAGGCCTGCTTGTTATCCCGCTTCATAGGGATATAAATTTGAGTGTCATCTGCATACAAGTGGAGAGAGACCCCATACTTGTTGAAAATAGACCCTAGTGGAAGCATATAAAGGGAAAACAATACAGGACCAAGAGTTGAACCCTGGGGAACACCAGAATTTAAAGATATTTCAGAAGATGAATGGTGTCCAATATTGACAACATACCTCCTGTCAGAGAGATATGACCGAAACCACTGTAATACTGTAAGTATGTCCCTAAACATGAGTTGGTCCAGACACAGATTGTACAAGATCAAAAGAGTCGAGTACTAAGAAAAGTCTTTGGAAAAAGGCTTAGAGTCACAGCACATATATGGATATTCTTTCATACCTACTAACAATTTCACCCATAAATTCCGCAAATTCATTGATAAAATCCTTATTTACATGGGGTGGCCGATATATAATAACAAAAAACACCAGATTTGCCAGAGAAAGTTGAAACAGCTGAGCTTCAAAACTTCTGCGAGTTCTAATTGGCAAACAGCGACAGAGGTAACTGTTTTTGAACACTGTCGCTAACCCCCACCATGGCCAGATACTCGAGGGGTGTTAAGAAAATTACAGTCCTGTGGCACCAGTTCAGTGAATGGACTGAAATCTCCAGATTTAGTCCAAGTTTCTGTAATGCATAAAATATCCATGGCATGCAAAGTAAAACATTTTAAAATAAATGTCTTGTTTACCAGAGAGCGCGCGTTGATCAAAGCCACGTTAAGCATCGGCATTTCCTCCTGGGGCTGCATTGATCTCTGCAGCAGTCTAAGATTAGCAGCATTTCCTCCACGACAGCGAAGACGGGGAGAAAGGCAGCGCGGACACGTGGAGAGTGCTGGGAACCATGGGTCGAAGCCATCGATACCATGCATCCAGCGGACGAAAAAGAGCACGCCGTTTCAGCAGCCGCTCGGATGTTCATAAGTGTTTGACGATCATACGTCAACACCATTTTACAGCCAGTGATTAAAAAAGACATGCACAAAAACGCTAAGGTCGATAGAACTTGAGAGAACGACAGACGGCGTGCCAAACATAACGGTGCCATCTTGTCCCCAGGAGGTGTGTACTATCAATGCTGAATGAGTAAGTAGTGCAGTAGTGCAGAACCAAGGGTGTATCTCGTAAATAATCCCACTAATAATGCCTGGAATGGTACCGAACAATCCTGAGGGATCCCGCAATATCCCGCGAGTTCACGCACAGAGCTAGAAGCCGAGAGTAGCAGCCATCAGACAAGTGTTATTTAAATATACTTCTGGTGTACTTACAAACAATTCAATGCCTCGTTTTGTAAGTACAGAACCTATTTGTACTACACATTATTATTATTATTATTATTATTATGTTCAGCTTATATAGCGCTTTTCAAGAACCCAAAGCGCTTTACACAGTTAGGGGAAAGTCCACCTCATCCACCTCCAATGTGTAGCACCCACCTGTGTGATGCACAGCAGCCATTTTGCGCCAGAATGCTCACCACACATCAGCTATTAGGTGGAGAGATGAGTAGTTATATATGCCAATTAGGAAGGAGGGGGATTATTAGGTGGCCGTGATTGAACGTGGGGCCTCATTGGGAATTTGGCCATGACACCAGGGTTAACACCCCTACTCTTACGATAAGTGCCATAGGCTTTTTAATGACCACAGAGAGTCAGGACACTCTTTTTAACGTCCCATCTGAAAGACGGCACCCTATGCAGGGCAGAAGTCCCCATCACTGCCCTGGGGCAATGGGATTGATCTTTAGACCAGAGGGAAGAGTGCCCCCTACTGGCCCTCCAACACCACTTCCAGCAGCAATGGTCTCCCATCCAGGGACTAACCAGGCCTGACCCTGCTTAGCTTTAGAAGCAAACCAGCAGAGCAATACAGGGCTATATGCTGCTGGCAACACTGGACCCCTGTAGGCCACAGTGTCTATCAGTTTTGATAAGCTATTTTAATGGAGGGAAGTTCTGACAGGTGATTATTTAGGCAGTAAGGCATGAGGGGGTGTGGTATATGCCTAATAAACCATGACTAACAGCTGTTATGAGGCACAATACAACCAAAAGTGCAAGGATACAGCACTTACTAATGATATTGGAAATATACAGTGCCTTGCGAAAGTATTCGGCCCCCTTGAACATTTCGACCTTTTGCCACATTTCAGGCTTCAAACATAAAGGTATAAAACTGTAATTTTTGTGAAGAAGAAACAAAAAGTGGGACACAATCATGCAAAATTATTTAGCCCCTTTAATTTCAGTGCAGCAAACTCTCTCCAGACGTTCAGTGAGGATCTCTGAATGATCCAATGTTGACCTAAATGACTAGTGATGATAAATAGAATCCACCTGTGTGTAATCAAGTCTCCGTATAAATGCACCTGCTCTGTGATAGTCTCAGAGGTCCGTTGAAGGCACAGAGAGCATCATGAAGAACAAGGAACACAACAGGCAGGTCCGAGATTCTGTTGTGGAGAAGTTCAAAGCCGGATTTGGATACAGAAAGATTTCCCAAGCTTTAAACATCCCAAGGAGCACTGTGCAAGCGATAATATTGAAATGGAAGGAGTATCAGACCACTGCACATCTACCAAGACCCGGCCGTCCCTCTAAACTTTCAGCTCATACAAGAAGAAGACTGATCAGAGATGCAGCCAAGAGGCCCATGATCACTCTGGATGAACTGCAGAGATCTACAGCTGAGGTGGGCGAGTCTGTCCATAGGACAACAATCAATCGAAAACTGCACAAATCTGGCCTTTATGGAAGAGTGGCAAGAAGAAAGCCATTTCTGAAAGATATCCATAAAAAGTGTTGTTTAACTTTTGCCACAAGCCACCTGGGAGACACACCAAACATGTGGAAGAAGGTGCTCTGGTCAGATGAATCCAAAGTGGAACTTTTGGGCAACAATGCAAACCGTTATGTTTGGCGTAAAAGCAACACAGCTCATCACCCTGAACACACCATCGCCACTGTCAAACATGGTGGTTGCAGCATCATGGTTTGGGCCTGCTTTTCTTCAGCAGGGACTGGGAAGATGGCTAAAATTGATGGGAAGATTGATTGAGCCAAATACAGGACCATTCTGGAAGAAAATGGGATTGAGTCAGCAAAAGACCTGAGACTGGGACAGAGATTTGTCTTCCAACAAGACAATGATCCAAAACATAAAGCAAAATCTACAATGGAATGGTTCACAAATAAACATATCCAGGTGTTAGAATGGCCAAGTCAAAGTCCAGACCTGAATCCAATAGAGAATCTGTGGAAAGAACTGAAAACTGCTGTTCACAAACGCTCTCCATCCAACCTCACTGAGCTCGAGCTGTTTTGCAAGGAGGAATGGGCAAAAATTTCAGTCTCTCGATGTGCAAAACTGATAGAGACATACCCCAAGCGACTTACAGTTGTAATCGCAGCAAAAGGTGGCGCTACAAAGTATTAACTTAAGGGGGCTGAATAATTTTGCACGCCCGATTTTTCTGTTTTTATTTATTTAAAAAAGTTTGAAATATCCAATAAATTTCATTCCACTTCATGATTGTGTCCCACTTGTTGTTGATTCTTCACAAAAAAATACAGTTTCATATCTTTGTTTGAAGCCTGAAATGTGGCTAAAGGTCGAAAAGTTCAAGGGGGACGAATACTTACGCAAGGCACTGTATCACAAAACCCCAACCTGATTATTTGCTGTTATAAAAAACTACTTGTGTATGATTCCTTGTGATTTAATAATGAGAGGTGCATTATGAGCAAGGATACATTTAATTTTTTGCATTCACTATGTTGTTGAGGATTAACGGAGCACAGGTTTGCAGAAAACCACTTGTCAATACGCATACATCCTCCCTTATAAACCAGATGTACTTTCTGCCCAAAATTTATATTATTAAGTAAACCATATCCTCGATCTTAAATTAGATAAGTTAGATAAAGCAGATTATCTACCTTGCCATGTTGCTCTCCATTTGACTCCTTGTGTGCAGATCGGGCGGCTGTTAGTTTAATTGCAGATGTATAGTTTGAGTGTAATCATCCCGTGCATGAGCTGATTAAAGGCATCCGTGTTGGTTGAGCAGTATGAAAAGAAGTCTGATTCTGTGACGTGCATTTGGATGAACCATATGAGTATCATTCATTATCCCGCATCAGTCGTGGGGTTTATGGATTGGCTGATGTAGCAGGGTTATTGTGAAAAAGTGGACAATTAGGAGGGGAGAAAATAATGAAAAAATAATAATAAAGAGGTATAATGAGAGAGTATAATAATACTACAAGCTTGACTACATAATTTTCAATTTTTTTTACATTGTTTTCACTGTACTATTGGTCTTAAACAGCATTAAAATAGTCTTAAGTCTTACTTTTTACATTATCAAACCTGCGGACACCTTTGCACCATTTGCACTGATACCCTGTTCTATTACAGCTATGACCTTGGAGGAGAGCTTTTCTAGCGACTGAATATCCTGTCACATGATCACAGTTTGTTACAAACACATTTATACAACCGATGCCATGAGCTAGATAACCAGCTAAGCTCACCACTAGTGTAGCCCAAACTATTCTACAGACAATTTGCAACAGAAAAATCATCCAGGGATTTAACAAGTTAGCAAACTGGCTAGCAACTTTACTGACTGATCAGTATTCTGTCGCCTATTTATATTACACACATGTTTATGCAATAACATGAATTTACTACAGTATAGGGATGGGCCGATACCGATACCAGTACTTGGTATCGGGCCCGATACTGGGCATAAGTACTCGTACTTGTACTTGTGAAAAAGGCCCGATACTCCAAGCCGATACTTTCTCCAAATTTAAGAGCGTTATGCTGCGCAACGCTTTACAGCCATATGCATATATTTCATATTGATGATAACAACAGTCTACTTCGTCATTCAGAGACCATGCTTATAAAGCTGTAAAACTATTTATTGCTATTTAAAAAAGAAAGAAAAACGATTTAATTGTGCCTAAAATGCATAATCATTCCAAAGACCAAGCCACGCATTTGCTATTGAAAAAAAATATTTTCCTCAGCAGTTATCCAGTAGAGTTCAAATGGCGAAATACGAAATCGCTATTTTCATGTAGCCTAATGTTTGTAAAATTATAGGTAAAAAATATTGGAATCCTCAAGGAAATGCGCACATTTAAGTACAGAAACGAACAAAGGATGCAAGTTATTATGCTATTCGGTGCATAGCCTACTATAACAGTAGCAAACGGCATGAGGAACGCCCCCCGGACCTCTGAAAGCCACCTTCAGCGAGGAAAGACATCGGTAGTTTGCAAAACTTCTGGGTGAACAAAATAGTGGTATTTCTGAGTTCTGACCTACTGACGTTAAGAAATATAATGTAAAGGAAATGTGATGTAGCCTATTTAATTTTGTTCAATAGATTACAGTGATAGTATACAGCTATAGCTCATTGTGTAGTAGGCTACCGATTATAATAAAACAATCAAATACCTTAACAGAATAATATATGATTAGGTAAGTATCCCTGTTTTGGAAAAAGTCACTTCAAACAGACATTCTCATTTTACACAAAACGTCCGCAATGCTTAGGGCAAATTCTAACACAAACGGCTATTGCGTTCGCGTTTACAATTTCTCACTATAGCTAATTAGGGAAGGAGACTTAAACCATTGACAT
>JACXGM010037029.1:0-11223 GCA_016801145.1 Umbra pygmaea
GCTCACCTCCACTTTCACCTCAACACTGCCCTCAACGCTCACCTCCACTTTCACCTCAACACTGCCCTCCGCTCTTACCCCTTCTCTCACCTCCCCTCTTACATCCCATGTTAATCCTCCCCTTTCAGGACCTCTGAAAAACCTCTTCTCACATTACTGTACATCTCACTCTGTACTACACCATCATCTATGTACTTTACATAGATAAATAAATATATGATTTAACCTTCTATGCTTCTCTAGCTTCTAAACATAGCTGCTGTATGTGAGGCATGCTTACAGCACAAATCCATACAATGGGGGCACAGATTATGTAACATATATTAGTTATATGAATTCTAAATGCCACCCTATGTCCTATTAGTGCACTACTTTTGACCAAGGCCTGTAGAGTATATTGGTCCACTTAAAACACAGTCCCAATCAATGCAGGAAGATATTTTGCAATCCTGCTACTGTTTCTAAGAACCATCTGTGTGCCTGTATCGATATCATCTGGCCACATTGTATTGGTAGCAGGGTTCAGGTCAAGGTAATTCACAACGGTTCGGCCGGTCATGTGATTCTGCAGTTAATGCAATATGCCCTGGAGCTATTCTCACAACCAGTGGTTTTTGAGTCCTAATGGGCTCTTATGTTTGAGTGTGTGTCTGTCTGTGTTTGTGGTGTACGTCCCTACATTTGTTTGTGTGTATGGATTTGTGTGTGCATTTCAACTTCCCTACTATCCTCTCGCATATTGACTCATAATGACCGCAATGTGCAAAGTGTGTGTGTGTGTGTGTGTGTGTGTACAGTGTGTGTTTGTATGTGTGTTAGTAGCTTGTGTTTGAGTATTATGCAATATGTATCCTTTCCCCAGGTCAAACTGTACACATTGTACACACTATCTCTGCGTGGCTGCTGGTGTCACTGAGACACTGCACTACGGAAGGGTAACGTGCTTATTAAAGCCGGACCTAACTGCTGCAAAACGTGCTATGATCAAACATATTCACATATTTTCTTCACAGACGATGTTACATCTTATCTAATACAATCAAACATGTTGTGAAATGAAAGGCCACCGTATCTCGATCTGGATGTCGATATCTTGATGTTGTTAAATATTTCATTCCAGTTTTAAACTCTTAGATCTAACCTCAACATCAGAGGTCCCAGAGGATGTTCTGTACCGTAGGCTTCTGTGGCACGTCACCACTTTCTCTCTGTAATTCTTTTTATTTCCCTGACTCACTTCCTGTTTGGCACTGGTGCTTAGGTTTCGCCTGGGCACACGCTCAGTCAGGACCTCATATAAGTGGCCTGACGTGGTGCCGTTAAAGCTCTGACTCAGCCATGACCTTTGTCCCAGGGAGGATGCAGAACATTGTAAACAAGAACAAGATATTTATATTATTGTTTATGTCTAGGTCAGTCTCAAAGTCTGCCCATCTATCCACAAGTCTGGCTTTTTCCACTGACGGTCTCAGTTCAGTCTGTCTTTCTAAATACAAACATCTCAGCACAACAGTTGGACTTTGTATTGACAAACATTTCCTCAGGACGCAAGATTTTGTCTGAAAATCTTTTGGGATCATACACATTTCTTTTCCATATGTTTTTGCTTACAGTTGTTTACTTGCGTTCTCTTCTCTGAGCATGGTTAATTCCAAAATGTTTGGTATGATGAGAGAGAATCTATGACAATTTTGTAGCTCTGCCTCTGGGCTTAGAGTGCATCTGAGGAAGGAATAGAAACTGAAAGAACATGAGGGATGGAAGCAAGGAGAAAATGAAAACATGAAGAAGAAAGATAGTGAGGCTTAAAATTATGAAAATATAATGTCCCCTTTGCCTCTTACAATGTAGTTACAGTGAAATTGAATGTCTGGGATGAGCCTAAGTTCCAGCATCCATGCGTGCATTATTGAAAAATACTTCTGTCATAGCTCAATGGCTCCAGGCCATGTCTGCTACTCATCCAAGCCTGATTTTGTTATCCTAATCATTTACAGCCCATTCCTAGTGAATTTGTTCACTCTCCTTCCAATGAAACTGTTTTGGGTAGAGGATGATGAGGGACACTGGGCACCAAGGCAGTAGGAGCTGGAGATATTTTTAGTAATCAGCTGGTTTCCAGAAAAGCAACTTGTGGCTGTCTGTTTCCCCTCTTTCCTTCAGATGTTTGGAACATGTTTACGTACACACTGTTCCCAGGCAGGGATGATGAGACTGGGCTCTCTGCTCTTAATCTGATGCCTGTTAGAAGTGTTATGTAGGGAAACATGTTGGGGATAGACATGATCTCACAGTAGCTTCACTCTCATCTGCTCTCTATCTACAGAGCGAATCTAATACTTGTAGTGTGTATGCAATATTATAGAACAGATAGAACATTCTAAAGCTTGTAGTCTGTACTTAGTGCACACTACAAGCTTTAGAATGTTCTAAGATAGAATATATAGAACATTCTAAAGATTCTAATGTGCACTATGATAAAACAAATAGAACATTCCAATGCTTGTAGTGTGCAGGTCCCGTTTACATTCCGATAGATTTCAGCCACATTTTTGAGTCGACGAGACACAATGCACTTGCAGTTCTCTCTCGAAATCCACACGATTTCCGCAGGTATATAGTGCAGGTATAAGATTTCAAAAGATCCCACCTGGGGCTTTGCAAACAACCCAGGAGAAATGTGTATTTGGCGAAAATTATTCACGTGTATGTCAATGGGCTGGTCTGTTTTCTGAGTGAAGTGCTCGCGCACCCAGCTCAAGAAATCTTAAAGGACATTTCATGACACACACACAAACGCGCAATTGCCATCTCGAGACATGATCATTTAAATTTGAACAGTATGGAAATGATTTAGTCTCATCTCGAGCTTTTCCCAACCAGTCTCGAAAATGTTGCTGAAAACTATCGGAATCTAAACGGGACCTAAGGAAAAACAGCTGGTTGCTCACCTGAGGCTGATAGTGTAGGGACAACACCGGGTCATGAGGTCAGAACCCCAAAGTGGATGGGCCATACCTTCAGACGTTAGTGTAATTATTGATGGGGGGGCTATGTATTGGTCTTCATTCAGGAAGTACATCTGTTAGGGTGGTGGAACTGCATTATTCATGAACGATGACATGTTTACTGTTGACTAATAATTAGGGTCAAGTCTTCTTAGAGTAAGGACCTTTGACCCTTACAACTGTTGGCTTCAGAATCTTGCCGTGGCAAGAGGCAGGTGGCAGGTTTTCATTTCTTTATTTTTATTGTTTTTTATATTAATCTTGGGAATTTCATAGATACTGAGATACAGTGTAGCTTGAAAATTTGTGAAACCTTTAGAATGTTCTGCATAAGTACTGCATGCCATAAATAATCATTTTCACACAAGTCTAAGTAGATAAAGAGAACCCAATTAAACAAATGAAAAAAATGATTGCACTTGATCATTTGACTATCAAGGAAATTGATCTTTGCCGCCGGTCGATGGACCAGAACAACTGGGAAAAAGTAGTGGAGCTCAGTTAAAAGCTTCATTGGGTACAGAAGGCTCTATTACAAAAAGAGCCAAAGAATTGTGCTTTTCATACAAGAAGGTATGTTCCACAAGCTTTCCAACCAAATGTTGCTACAGCCCTTGGTAAAGCCACCCAACAGCGGTAGGAAGAGAGACCACAGACTGACATGCCTAAGTGCAGTAAATAGCAGCTTTACTTTACCATAGTGAATAGGTTTTGAAGAGAGGATTGACCACCCTAGCCACATACCAACACCTGTATTAACCCAAACTGTTTCCCATTGAAATCTGAACCTAAACGTAACAGTTTTTTTTGTCGATTGCCTGGTGATAGTACATGTATCTGTAGAGCATACATATGGAAATGTGGACTCTCAAAGTAAGGTGTAACCCGAAGAAATTATATTTAGCTAAAAAGGTTGTTAGAAGGGTTGTCATGCACAATTAACTTTACAATTTTTGCAACTTTTTGATTGTTTTGTGGATTACTGTAATTATCTACATAGTTCATTTTTAACTGTTACCAATACATTCTTCTAAACCATTTCTCTTTGTAAAAGTGACATAAAAGGACACACATCACTGGTATTATAGCATGGTTAGCGGAATTGATTGCAGTCGTACACCCTGTCATAAGCCAAACACTTGAGCAACCGGTTTCCACACAGAATGAAAATTAAACTCAAATGCAATGTCTTGTTTACCACTGAAAATCATCTGACGCACCAACATTCAAACAGTAGAGATTTAAATGCCCAGAACACGAGGTCATTCAGTGTTCACCCGGAGAGACGCATACCACCAGTCCTCAACTCAGAAGTGATGCGAGACATTCTGAAATATGTTCACTATTGATCATCATCAAAGTTGTTTACCGTGTTCATTTGCAAATCAACTTCAGACCCACCCACCTCGCAAAGTCCCCATTTACAACATTGCCTATATAACGTGCCTGCCGACGAGAATGGAACCCCATGTTTTTTGGGGTTGTGTGAACAGTTTTCACAATCCTGGTGAGGACTCAATGCCAAAGACATTCTCTACACCCAGTAAACAAGGTCTGTAAACAGGGTCCGTCTGGCACAAGGTTGGGGGACATACAAACAGGTCAATATCAAAATGTATTTCTCACAATTTTCCTATATTTTTTAAAACCCAGCTATATCCCACTTCCAAAAATGATTGTTTTTGTACAGGATGATGTCTTCATCATTGCAGATTAGTTATTTTGTCAATTCACTTTCTACTTCCTGTCTGTAATATTTTTTGAAAAAGAAAAATAGTAAAAAATAAATAAACAAATTTGCGGCGTGATATCTTCAGCTCTGATGAACCCACATAGACAATCCACCACTCATTATTGCCGCAGAATCTCCTCTTTTCAAAATGTACGATTCACGAGATAATAGACCTAGGCTTTAACCTCTCATAGATCTGCAACAGCAGTGATCACATAACATTATTCAGCAGCCCTGAGGCATGTATGAAATGCTATGAATGAGGCCAGGTCAGGGACAGGGTTAGGGCCAGGTCAGGGAGAGGGTTAGAGCCCTGTGGGCTCAGATTGTGGAAGAGGGATGTTCAGCATTGCCGCAAGCCTCAGTACTAACAACCTGCTTTACAACTTTGTCTAATTAGAATTTAGTGAGATTCAACCAGGACTTAATAAGATAAAGATGCTTCAGAACACATTCGATTGCTGCTCATCTCCACTACCAGAGAGGATTTAGTACTGTAGGTCCAAAATGAAATAGTCATTTACAAGATGTTTGCCATTAAATGATGTTAAGCACATAGACTATGCACTTTTGCACAGATGTAATGAAGTGTTGTGGTATGGCAGCCAAACACAGATATCAGGAACACAATGAAATCCTGCATTAATGTGCGATCTCATCTCTCTCTCTCTCTCTCTCTCTCTCTCTCTCTCTCTCTCTCGACAGTGTAAACATATTCTTGCCAGACCACAGCTCCCCACATGCTCTCCCATCCTGCTCCCTCCACAAGTCTTAGCTAACAGTTCCTCTCTGTGATTAAAGATACATGTCCAGGGCCACCCAGAGTAAGCTAAGACCACACTTTATCCCAGTGTGGTATGGAAGTCCCACACTATAGCTTTAAATCAGACTTGACTAAGCTCCACTTCATTCCAAACAATGTGGGTTTGGGCTTAAAATGAGAGAATTTCACTTTTTAACAATTTGATGTTTTCACCCTGAAGGTCAATTTGATGTTTTCACCCTGAAGGTCAATTTGAAGGTTTTCTCACTTATAACACAAAATGTTTTAGCTAGCCGTAAATAAATAAAGCTAGCATTTTAAAGGAAACAGAAACATGGACTACTACTATATTTATATACAGTGCCTTGCGAAAGTCTTTGGCCCCCTTGAACTTTTCGATCTTTTGCCACATTTCAGGCTTCAAACATAAAGAAAGATATGAAACTGTTAATTTTTGTGAAGCATCAACAACAAGTGGGACACTATCATGAAGTGGAACGAAATTTATTGGATATTTCAAACTTTTTTAACAAATAAAAAACAATAAAATTGGGTGTTCGAAATTATTCAGTTAATACTTTGTAGCGCCACCTTTTGCTGCGATTACAGCTGTAAGTCGCTTGGGGTATGTCTCTATCAGTTTTGCACATCGAGAGACTGATATTTTTGCCCATTCCTCCTTGCAAAACAGCTCGAGCTCAGTGAGGTTGGATGGAGAGCAATTGTGAAAAGCAGTTTTCATTTCTTTCCACAGATTCTCGCTTGGATTCAGGTCTGGACTTTGACTTTCTAACACCTGGATATGTTTATTTGTGAACCATTCCATTGTAGATTTTGCTTTATGTTTTGGATCATTGTCTTGTTGGAAGACAAATCTCCGTCCCAGTCTCAGGTCTTTTGCAGACTCCATCAGGTTTTCTTCTAGAATGGTCCTGTATTTGGCTCCATCCATCTCCCCATCAATTTTAGCCATCTTCCCTGTCCCTGCTGAAGAGAAGCCAAGCTGCCACCACCATGTTTGACAGTGGGGATGGTGTGTCCTGGGCGATGAGCTGTGTTGCTTTTACGCCAAACATCTCTGCAGTTTATCCAGAGTGATCATGGGCCTCTTGGCTGCATCTCTGATCAGTCTTCTCCTTGTAAGAGCTGAAAGTTTAGAGGGACGGTCGGGTCTTGGTAGATTTGCAGTGGTCTGATACTCCTTCCATTTCAATATTATCGCTTGCACAGTGCTCCTTGGGATGTTTAAAGCTTGGGAAATCTTTCTGTATCCAAATCCGGCTTTAATCTTCTCCACAACAGTATCTCAGACCTGCCTGGTGTGTTCCTTGTTCTTCATGATGCTCTCTGTGCTTTCAGCGGACCTCTGAGACTATCAAAGAGCAGGTACATTCATACGGAGACTTGATTACACACAGGTGGATTCTTTTTATCATCATTAGTCATTTAGGTCAACATTGGATCATTCAGAGATCCTCACTGAACATCTTGAGAGAGTTTGCTGCACTGAAAGTAAAGGGGCTAAATAATTTTGCTCGCCCAATTTGTCAGTTTTTCATTTGTTAAAAAAGTTTGAAATATCCAATATTTCAAACTTTCGTTCCACTTCATGATTGTGTCCCACTTGTTGTTGCTTCTTCACAAAAAAATACAGTTTTATATCTTTATGTTTGAAGCCTGAAATGTGGCAAAAGGTTGAAATGTTCAAGGGGGCCAAATACTTTTGCAAGGCACTGTAGTTAACGTTGTAGTGGAACTGTGAAACAAGACTGACTTTCGGGTGGGTTATTATGAGTGCAATAATTCTGTGTAGATTCTGTGTTGTCTCCCTGGGTCATAAAAAGTGTTTATGACTACACAGATTTAGATCTGGGTTAGGGTTTGTTAACGCGTGACATGAAAATTAACTGTCAGAGTAAAAGACACGCTGAACATTCCAGGCAACTGACCTCAATTCAGTTATGTTTTGTAACTTACTGTCTGTCGTAGTGTTGTTTGCTAATTGACGAGAACTATATTGTTTCCACTGATATGAGTGAATAATAAACTCTCTCCACCTCCTTTTTCCTCCACCTCTTTATTCTCCACCTCTCATGCTTTCACTCCAGCTCTCATCCTTTCTCTCCAGCTCTCATCCTTCATCATCACCTCCCATCCTTCATCATCACCTCTCATCCTTCCTCCTCATCTCTCATAATTTCTCTCCACCTCTCGTCCTCTCTCTCCAACTCACGTCCTTTGTATAAAGGGGACGCTGTGTAGAGAAGCCGAGTCTGTCTTGTTTGCTCAGTTTGATTGCACGGCTGCACATTATTTCAGTATTTTATTTATATTCGTTCAAGATGTTTAACTTAGCCCATAGTAACAGTATCCAGTACCGTGGGGAAGGTCATCCTTTGACGTCACACTTCTTCAGCCCATCAGGTCCTAGCAACTACAAGTGTGTCAACATCTGTCTGTCTGTCTGTCTGTCTGTCTGTCTGTCTGTCTGTCTGTCTGTCTGTCTGTCTGTCTGTCTGTCTGTCTGTCTGGTCTATCTCAGATTTGACCCATTTCTTCTGCCCACACATCTTGTATAGAGCGAGAGACTCATTTTCCATCTCTTTGGCCCTCCTGCTGAGGAACAGCTGAACACAGAGGGAGGCCGGCAGGTCCTGTTGCTCACACAGAGCTCTGGCACAAAGCCATAGAGAAACAAGGCACATGGTTTGAATGAATACAACTTCATTTCGTTTTAACCTTAAATACAAGACCTCAGGCCTAATGTACCTTCTCTTATTTTAGCTACTAACTATTTCAGGTGTATCACCCATTTGCCATTGGCCACAGAGGGTATGAATTGACTACGTACTAGTTGTGGATAAGGAGCGCTTGTGAATCATGGCCATGTGGGCTGGAGATGACTCTGTATATCATATGAGCTCATGTGTGTTACCAGTCTGCTCTGCTTTGGGCAGATGGACGGCCTGATGAACGTTAATAAAGTTCCATGAAGAATCAGATTACTGGAAGTATTTATGTAGCCACACTCTCACATGGCACCCACAGACGATCTACAGTAACACACCGCTGCACACACACACACAAACACACACACACACACATATTCTACACAAGCACACTGCGTGTTGTGGCTCATCAGAATATGATCAACAACATTCAAACAGTTCTTTCAGAATGGTCCCATTCAACAAGTCAACACAGAAGTGCGCTCCTAAATCTGCTCAAACATATGAAAGCCTGTCAACTCAAAGTCGAGAATCGGAGATGTGGAAAAAAAGGATGTGTTGGAAATGTGACTGATTCCACTCTAAAAACTAATGCAATTGATCTGCTAGTCAAATGTGCCTGTCGGTGTATCAGCCTACAGTGGGCTTTGACAGGTTTCAGATACTTCCGTGTCAGTGTATTGAGTTGTAGAGAGCATTGTGTTGAACTCCAGGGGTTGGCTCCTCCTTGTAATCATTGCTGTTAATATCCAGAGTGTGATATGTTTGTGACCGGTGTGATTTGTTCAGTCAGACAACCAGCCAGCAGCCGTCAATCAAACCCTGATCATTAGGTCTCTTCCACGTACGCTCCGGCAACACCCCTGCTCCAGCATTCGACCTCCCGGTCTACTAGCTACCACCCACCCAATGCCCTCTAATCACCAACCCTGGACTGTCCTGTCTCAAGTACTCACACCTGGCTATCATTCCCCAATTCACGTCTGCTTTTAACTCCCTCATGTTCCACCATTCAGTGTTTGTTATTGCCTCTGTGTGTGGATGTGAGTTCCACCCGTGGAGGATTTCTAAGCTTCATTGCTAGTTATCGATTCTCTGCTATTTAGGGAGTATCTTCATTATCGAGCGCCTTTGCTTTCCCTATTAAATGCAAGTGTTTGTTTCTAGTAGACTGAATTGTTCAGTTGTTTGTATGACTTCATTAAAAAACCTTTTAGATGGATTACACACCTGCTTCCTGCTTCTTTCTTACATAACCTCACTTACATTACCTCACTTACATAACCTCACTTACATAACCTCACTTACATAACCTCCAGACAACGGATAAACACATACCCCAAATAGTTTTACATACTAACCTCGGACCACTGTGATGGTCAATGAACTGCAACATCAAAATAAGCATGTATGGCACACTAACACACAGTTAGCACACACTATCCTGAGGGGATTACAATAGGTCGTACAATCTTTTGTTATATACTGACACCCCTTGGGTACCCGCCCCCCAATTTTAGCATTATAATCACAAAGTGAGCTACTGTACAGGGAACCTGTTGCTACCCCAAGGACAGTGTGATGCTGAACACTTTATTATTCTGAAATATTCATAATTTTTTTGTTTACATTTCATCCTTCTGACCACAGGATCTATTTTGTATTCTGATAAGAGGATTTTATCTAATTTGTAGTTTTTGCTGTATGACCTTCATGGAAAGCTTGCTCTGTCTCATTCTGTCTCATTCAATTTAGGCATTGTGTGTAGGTAAAGTTTATGCATAAAGTTTTGGTTGTTGAGATTACAGTTAAAGTCAGGTTAAGGTTAAGGCGAAGGTTGTGTTAAGGTTCTATTTTTCTGGTCCTCGAAAGGATAAAAAAAAGTGTTGTTTGTGTGTATGTTGTTGAAAATTCTTCCTCTACCATCATCACAGTCTGGTTGCTGGGTGTGATTTTGTTTAAGCACCATGCAGCCGTCGCCTCACACACATAAACACGCTCAGGTGTCAGCTGTCACACCAAAAACAAACACAAACCACTGGTATTTCAGTGAGGAGCCAGGTATAGACTCAGACAGACAGAGCCAGCAGGTGTGTTTGTGTTAGAAAACCATCAAGTGTTAACAGACATCACAGGAAAATGCCACTGTCTGTCTGTCAGAATTTCTGCCCCTTACTGTCTATCTTTCTGCCCCTGCCATCCATCCAGCCAGCCAGCCTGTCTGTCTCTTTCTGTGTGTGGAAATGGTACCTCAGGTCAGCAGTATGACTTACAGTCAGTATATCAGGTCAGCAATATGACCTACAGTCAGTTACTCAGGTCCGCAGTGTGACCTACAGTCAGTATGACCTACAGTCTGTACCTCAGGTCAGCAGTGTGACCTACAGTCAGTTACTCAGGTCAGCAGTGTGACCTACAGTCAGTAACTCAGGTCATCAGTATGACCTACAGTCAGTTACTCAGGTCAGCAGTATGACCTACAGTCAGTATGACCTACAGTCTGTACCTCAGGTCAGCAGTGTGACCTACAGTCAGTAACTCAGGATAGCAATGTGACCTACAGTCAGTAACTCAGGTCAGCAGTATGACCTACAGTCAGTAACTCAGGTCAGCAGTATGACTTACAGTCAGTATATCAGGTCAGCAATATGACCTACAGTCAGTTACTCAGGTCCGCAGTGTGACCTACAGTCAGTAACTCAGGTCATCAGTATGACCTACAGTCAGTTACTCAGGTCAGCAGTATGACCTACAGTCAGTATGACCTACAGTCTGTACCTCAGGTCAGCAGTGTGACCTACAGTCAGTAACTCAGGATAGCAATGTGACCTACAGTCAGTTACTCAGGTCCGCAGTGTGACCTACAGTCAGTAACTCAGGTCATCAGTATGACCTACAGTCAGTTACTCAGGTCAGCAGTATGACCTACAGTCAGTATGACCTACAGTCAGTAACTCAGGTCAGCAGTATGACCTACAGTCAGTAACTCAG
>JACXGM010037030.1:0-11223 GCA_016801145.1 Umbra pygmaea
CTCCCATTCAGGGGATTTAAATGATGCGGGCGTTCAAGCTCCTCCGTTCCTCCGCTCGCCATGACCATGCTGTGAGCGGACTGAACATGCGCACAACTTTTTTTCCTCAGTAATCAATCCGCGGATCACGTGTGTGCCGAACCGAAGATATTGATCCGAACGGATCACGGATCAATGACGATCCGTTGCACCCCTAATAGTATAGCATATACAAACATTACCATAGATGAGATATGTCATATACACATTTGTTCTTTTTCAATATATCAGAGAAAAGCCGTTAGTATATTTCAGTTCCTTTTGCATCCACTGGGGTGCTTCTGTATCCGTCTAAACTTGAGCTACCACAACTCCCAGAATTCCAAGCGAATTTACTGCCCGTCCCCGTTTGAACGCACCGACACAGATCATGGCCAATTCAACAGCACACCTCTGTAGAGCTTGACGGAAGAAAGTTATACATATTTGTTTTTGAAATTTTAGTCTAATTTCTATTCATCATGCACGTTTGGTGTTCTGTACCTGGTTGCAGAAATTACAAGCAAGCCCAAAAAGAAGGAGGAATCTTTCACACTTTACAATAGGCTATAAAAAGTGAGGGTCTGCAGTCGGCATTTTAGGACGAAAGATTATGAAAGGGATCTACGTGCTGAATTAACTGGCACTACAGCCCGAAAGTGGCTGAAAAGCGATGCGATCCCATCCATTTTTCTTTATCTAGAAAGAGTAGCCTATAGTAAGGTATAGTAATTTTCCCCACTCACCTAGCTACTAAATACAGCTGGCACACTACAGATACAGTACAATAACATTACCACAGACACGATGTGTGCTCCATTATCAAGGTACAGAAAATAAGTTTAATAAACTTACTCATCTGTTAATTGTTCTCTTGCTACGTCTCTTTCCATGTGTGCTGGAGAACTTCAGTGATTCAGTGACGCATATGCGGTCGTCAGTCATTTTTGATTCAGTGACGCATATGCGGTCGTCAGTCATTTTTGATTCAGTGATTCAGTGACGCATATGCGGTCGTCAGTCATTTTTGGTTCAATGCATACAAGTAAAGATTGTCCATGATCCCATTCATTGTAGCAAATACTTTTTTCTTCAGTAGTCATGGATGGACATATTCCGATTCTAATTGCCTGCATTTAGGCAATTAGAATTTAACCACATTTCAACTGGATAATTTGTAGAACATGCTGACTTCAAACTCCATTTGTTGTAAATGTTCTTCGGTGTACTCGGGCGCAAACATGTATGGTTGGAAGTCACTCAGAATGTAAAAGCAAGTTGTAAAATTCCTCATCTGCACATCCTAGGTTAGTAGCAATTGTGTTACCAGCGACTTTGGTTACGAACTGTTTCACAGAATCCAGAGAACATGCCGGGTGGGTGGGGCTTGGAACAAGGAAGCCAGCATTGTAGTTCTATACATACTGAAAAAATCATACCACCTCGTCTGTTTAGCATTAATATGGCTGATAGCAACGTCACAGAAAGACAAGATGTACCTTTAAAAAATCAAGGACAACCGAGGCTTTAAGTAGTAGGTTTGAAAGCCAGATCAGTATAACAGGTATGCTTATTATTTGCGACAGAATACATGCCTATATTAATTTTTCCTATCTCCAAAGTCCATTCGAAACACACGGTGACGTCAGCGTGTGAAAATTCCCCGCGAAATTTCAAATCTTGCTCTTACACTAGCCAGGCATGGGTGAAACATATCTCACTGTTCTACAAATGTCTGGGAGAAGCTACTAGCACCTCATGCACGGGATATTGAGGGTGCGTTGGGTGGCGGGGAGGTGCAGTGTCATTCCATCACACAGGTGGAATGACACAAACCCAATAAAACACACCCACAGTATATGTCACAGTAACACCACGTAACGCATCTGAAGATGACTGCAGAGCCAGCAGTCGAAACTGTCTTGTACAACAATAACTGTCTTGTACAACTATAGCCTGTCAATACGAATTACATATCACTTTAAAATTTAGTAGGCTAAATGAACTTGTTTGGATTATTATTATTATTATTATTATTTAAGAAAATATTGATTCCTGAACTCTTCCTAAGTTATCTGATTATTATTGTGTTTATAAGTTAATATAAACTTTCTTTGCATAGATCTTTTTGTTAATTTGACCAGTTGTCATTTTCTGCAAATAAATTATCTGTATAGCAATAATTTTATTTAGAATTTGAGAGAAATATTGTCAGTAGTTTATAATAATAATAATATTAATTTTACCCAAACACATACTATCAAGTGTAAAACCAGAGAGACTTGCTTTTTTTGTCAGTGGTCTGCAAACCGAAAATGTCCTACCTTCATATCCAATCCTTGCCTTGTCCATTCATTCTCCCTGTATGCCATTCAAACTATACTTACAAGACAATCGCGTTGCTAAACATTTTTTAGTTTGCAATCAAACAAAAAAATGATTCTTTACTTGGTTTAACCAACTACTTAAAACGTGTGTGACATGGCATAAAGTAACGTGGGTTTATATGGGATGCTAATTGACATTTAAAAACAGATGCGGTTTTCAGAGGCATAAATGTGTGCGCTTGTCAACTGCAGGTGCAACATTAATTGCTTCATTGTCCAATCAGATCAGAGGCTGAACATGATCTGATTCTGAAGGCGTGATGTGAGGCATTTTGTCTGCAGCACAACAGCTTGAGCAATCCTGACGTTATGAACTAAGCGCTGCATAAATTGCAACAGATTTGGAAAAATGTCATGGCACACTTGGGGAGTCCTCACGGCACACAAGTGCACATGTGTTGAAAACCTCTGGTGTTTATGAAAATACAGGACAAGTCACGTACCGTATTGATTCAAAACGGAACACAAGATTTAAGTGTCAAATACGGGATGATTCCATATTTTATGGGATGGGTGGCAACCCTATGAAGATCTCATAAATAAATCAGACTGGAGCTTCCACACAGGCAAACACGTTGTTCACATCTTCAACCCGAAGTGGGAAATCTATTAAGTCACTCTAATACTTTAAAAAAAGCAGTATACAAATAGCATTGCCTGACGTTATTGACACAAGAAACACAGCACTAAAATGTATACTCCATTAGAACTCTTGAGAAAGGAACCCCTGCTGTATAATGATCAGGGGCACTTCAAAAAATTGGGACAAACGACCTAAATAGCTAGCTTGTATGGTAGAAGACACAGAACCCCCTAGTGTAGGGAAAAACTACACTAGGGGGTGTGTTCGCAGAAGCTAGATGCAACGATCGAGGTGCACACAGTCCACGAAGTGAACCAAAGTGGGCAGGAAACAGAACCGCATTTAGAACTAACAACTGTTAAGTCTGCACCAGTCTGACACTCAATAATTGAGGCAGTACCACCAGAGATCAGAAACACGCTGGACAAGATAAGTACTATATGCTATAGAAAAGTACAGGATGACTGAACAAAAACTGTCCTCCCAGGAAAAACACATTCAAAGACTATTAAAAATCCTACAGCCTGGAGAGCTATGGAAAGAAGAAGAAAAGGGTCTTCAAGTATTAGTGCTTGGTGCGCCTGTTCATGGTTGTGAACCTTAACCCACCATACCACTCCCTACACTGACACAATTCCCTCAGGTCCAGGCTCAAAGATTGCTATTAGTCCCTGTCTATTCCTCACCAGTCAGCTCTAGAAAGGGCCAAAAGAGCAGTTCCGATCAGCAGCAGCAATAAATAGGACCAAGGGGGCCATGAGGTAATTGTTGGGAGTGTGGCCAAACTGGTACATTCACAGACGCTGCCCAACCAACACCTGGGTCCCAAGAAAACAATGTCAGAACCAGAAATGTGGACCACGGCTGCAGTCTCCGCAACAAAGATCAAATAGTCCCAAATTATCAATACCAGCAAAGAGGAGGCCCACGAGGACATCCAGGTAATTTCTGGGGATGTGACCAGAAGGGGCATCCCCGCTGAGACTGCCCGACTTACCCTTAGGTCCCGAGGAAGGAAAAGTTAAAAAAATGTTAAACCAAAAAATGTGCACAGGGCAACCGCCACACATCTGACACCTAGGACAGCTCAAGTCAATTTACTAGACAAACATACCAATACTACATCTTCAGTATGCCTCTAGCAGAAGTTAATGTACATCTATCGCAGAATGTTCACTTACAAAAGTAAGCAATACATTGTACTCTATTGCTGCAGAGGTAGCCTAGACGATGCTGTGTGTTAAATGTGTGCAAGCACTGGAGATAACTACAGGGTCTGCTGTGACCACAGTGGATGTTTTGTTGTCAAAATAACCAAGTGATATTCAATTAGAAGGATGAGATTTTCCTTGAATATGTTTATGGAGATGGACGAAGTGTCAGGAAGTATATGGAGGGGTAAGACAAGTTGAAATGAATGAAGCCCATAAATGGCTGAACGAGTGATGGAATGAATGGATGGTGACCGTAAGTGAAAAGAAGACTAAGCAAGCGATGAGCAATAAATCAGAAGGTTAATTTAAAAAAGGATTTAAGAGGGAATTACATGGTTAAGATGTTAATAATGGGTCAGTGTGAAAGCAGGGAGTTTTGAGAAGACAGATGATAGACCAGGTTCAATTAGGGCTGGGAGGCATGGCTTAAAATTAAAACCCCGATATTTTTCAAGTGTTTGACGGTATCACGGTATTTAAAGGTATTTAATTTTTTAAGTAAAGGGTTGAAAGAAATTAATTTGTTGGTTCATTATGATTTTTGTTGGAACACCAATAAACAAGACTGAGTTAGTAAAAGTAGTGCTATTGTTTAAATCTTTATTAATTGCAGGAATACTAATAAATAACTTTGCAACCGCAAAAAACAAGCCTATCCACTGTCTTATGGCTTTAGTACTGAACCGTGGCATGTCATGGCACCACCACAGTACTTCCTTAGGTTTATGAATGACAAAAAAGTCCCACTGTCATTTAACTAGATTAACTACTGGTATAGTTCTGACAATCAGATTGGTTTCACAGGTTCTGGGCACGGAAAAATGGCCCTTGAACTTGAGCCAAACAACCCCCATAAGCTTTTTTCCTTTGTTATAACATTTGTTGAGTGGCTTAGTGCAGGCACTAATGGAACCAAGAGTGTATATGCCGTCAAGAGCATGCCAAATGTGTAAGTGGCAATGTAACGAAAGGCTAAAGCCCACGTTAGCCAATCAGATTCCCCAAAATAGCCAAATGAAAATGTAAACATAGGTTGCACTTTTGGCGCAGGTGCATGTTCTGGCGCATACTGTGACGTCGGCTTCCTAAACCTCAGTTTTCCTCAGTTTACATGCAAACGGATTTTTCCAAAATCTCCACTTTGGCCAAAGTTTTTAGAAAGATTCATTTTCAAGAGCGAATTCTCTGTTTGCGTGTAAACGAAGGGCAAAAACGAAGGGAAATATCTCAGTTTTAAAAAATAACCGTGTACGTGTAAACGGGATCTTAAAACCAAACCATGTCCACACTATCGACGTTGCACCCTTTTTAACAACACATTTTTCACTTGCTGCTGCGCGGATAATTCTACCTGCACCCTCCATAGTTTTTTTTATCGTTTATCTCACTTCCAGGTGTTTGTTTCTCACGTGTGTTTGTGTGCGTCACGCAGTGGGCATTACGTTTTTAGGGGCGCGGTTTATTCTAAAATAAGATTATTCTCAGTTGTTGCAGCTGCCGGAACATATGAAATAAATACCGGTAACGAATATAGCAAACCGCTACATACATGAAGACCGGTATATAGTTTTTTCCGGTATACCTCCCAGCCCTAGGTTCAATTGTTGTTTGAGTTGAAACTGATGCAGTCATGAATGTTCCCCAAAATAACTTCCATGTTATTACACATCTGATGAAACAGGTGGTTTAATTGGGCTTGCATAGCACCACAGTTTTGGGACAGTAATTCTGCTAGTTGGTAAGTTACCTACACTATAAAATTCATAGGCTTAAAGAAGAATTCTGGGTGATTTCAACATGTAGCTGTGTTGTTAGGAAATTTGGAGTGCTGTCAGTAGCGAGACAAACTCAAACAATCTGTGTTGCCTACACCGTGTTATCCTCCTGCTCCAGTTTACACCTGTTACCCTGAAACAGGGCAAGTTATAAAACATGCTTTTAGCCTCTTAACATGTTTGAAATGTCATTAAAAGTACATAGCCAGGTGCAGTGATTCCTTCTGAGTGAACACAGCAAATCTGACTGTAGTTGTGAAAGATGTGAAAGAAATGCAAAAAAGTTGTGATAAATCAGCCAGTGCACATACCTTTGTTTATTTCACGTTTTCCAGTGAAGTCCACACTAGTCGATTGTCGAACTCGTACAATCCAATATTCCAAAACGTGTTTTTCCCACAAAAAAATTATTTGCCGTGGTTATGTCCATAGACTACTGTATGTAGCAACATTGATCAGCCATTACCTGACACTAGGACTGTGTAATTAATCGGATTGTGATCGCGATATCAATTTCAGCTCCTAACGATCACCAAAACAGTGTAATCGAGAAAAAAATGATTGTACATTGCATTTTCTAAGAACACCTATTTTTGGCTTGTGTTCGAATTACACTCACAAGCGCAATTTTGTCCCTCCTGAAACCGAAAGCGAAACTCACTCAGTCGTCTATTAAAGACGCATTTTACAGTGTGACTCCAAATCCATTGTGAGCGCAGGCACAAAAAAATAACACATGCCGTTGCATACTTTTAGCCAAAGATGTGTGCCCCATTAGCACAGTTGAGAACGACCGCTCTATAGAATGTTGTTGCATACTTTGGACAAGCGTTATAATTTGCCATCTCACCACCACTTTACCAGAGTTGCTCTGCATGCTTTATATGAGAAATGCTGTGCAGAAGTGGCGACAAAGGCAGAGTATTGATCTATGGTCTACAGTATTTTATATATTACAGCAAGGTGATTGCAGCAGCTCCATGAGTTTACCTCACAGCAACGCAGGTACATTGTTTGTTAGTTAGCTTATCAGCTTTGTCTATTTGAGTCTTGTTTAGGATATTTTATGTGTCCTTGCAGCGTTGTTTACTGAAACATTTTTCTTTTGTATTAGATTGCGCATATCAGTACCGAAGCAATGAAATTGAGCAGTTAATCACGTTCTCGTTCTTGGTTTCATTAGCACAGGTGTGGTGTAGATCCATGTATTACTTTTGAACAATTATTCTACCGACTGAAGAGCCATGCTTCGTGTTACTTATATCCAGTAGTTTGATCTGCTGTTTGCAATTCTACAGCAGACTTAATTAAGCACAGTGATCGTGTGCACATGAAGGCAAAATAGAAAATAAGATACGTTTAGAAGTGTTAATTTATTTAACATAATGAATATAAATCACTTATTTGCAAATATAATTGAAAGACATTGCTGTCTAATCAAATCCAAACATTCAAACGAACTATGTGTGCTGGTCACCCCAACAAAGTAAAAAAAATGCAGCCGCTCCTGACGTCAGAATATTTTCACTGTTTTTCAAAATCAACAAATGCAAATTTCCAAAATCAATGAGTAATCGATTTAAATAATCGAGATTTCAATATTGACTTAAATAATTGTGATTATGATTTTTTCCATAATCGAGCAGCCCTACCTGACACCACTACATTGCCTTCACAGCTCCAACAGTTCAAGTGTGTTTGTGCATGCGCATAAGTAACAAAGCAACAGTGGAGACTCCTGGCGAAATCAGAGAGGACCTGGAATAGCGTAAAGAGTTAGATCAGAAGGAATTTGAGAAAATGGTTCAATTTTGGGCCTTTCCAAATCATCAATTCACCATCTACCCCTTCGCAAATGGGAGATTTTAAAGTTGTGGCTGGTTACACTTCAGCTTGATGTGCAAACTCCCTTGCGAACTATAAACATAATCACGGCAAATTTTTTTTTTGTGGAAAGGATACGTTTTGGAATATTCGATTGTATGTGTTTGACGATCGACTAATGTGGACATCACAGGAAAAAACAAAGGTATGTGCACTGGCAGATTTATCACAACTTATTTGCATTTCTTTCACATCTTTCACAACTACAGTCAGATTTGCTGTGTTCACTCAGAAGGAATCCCTGTACCTGGCTATGTACTTTTAATGACATTTTAAACATGTTAAGAGGCTAAAAGCACATTATAAAACGTTCCCCGTTTCAGCGTAACAGGTGTAAACTGGAGCAAAAGGATAACACAGTGAAGGCAGATTGTTTGAGTTTGTCTTGCTACAGACACATTTTCAAACAACACAGCTACATGTTGAAATCACCCGGAATTCTCCTTTAAGTGTGAATACTGAGAGTTTGACTTAGACTGAAGGAATGCTAATGATTGTCCACTTGTATTGTCTGTTCCACATAACCTGGTGGCTCTGCGTTAGGCTGCCATGTGTTGATAAATAGGAAAGGCAGCATCGAAACATTGCCTGCTCTGAGTTTTGGATATAGAAGAATTACATAAAGAATTTCAAATTGGAAACACAGTTGTTGGACGGGAATTTGTGAATTTAAATGTTATACCATAATGCCTTGCTTTGAGCAGTTGCACGTTAGTACAATCGATTGACACAATAAATCATTGCAATGTTGACAAGACTGTAACAGCAGTGCACCACCTACTGGGAAAAAGAGTGCAACTGGCAGGTCTACATTTGAGTCTGGGTGACGTTAGGATTTGAATCAGGATAATTAATGGATGATGTTAAAACTTCAGATTAATTTGGCAATAGCAATTCAAGCGTGTTGACGAACGGGCTGACTTAGTAACATTTAAAATTATGGCAGGCCATGCAAATTTCAGAGTTAAAATTGATAGGGACACACTAAACACTGAATCGACTAAGATGTTACGTTTGTTTGCCTGGTAAGGATTAATACATTGATGAACATAGTATGGGTAACTCAAAGGAAAAATAAATAAAATAAAACTAAAATGGGAAAGTTAACTATTTTGGGGAAATACTTTTATGAGGTGTACATTAACTGGTTCCTGCATTCCGATGACAAAGGTGGAATTTTGCTGAAGAATCTGAGCTGAACCGGATCAATTTGAACGGTTTGTGCAAATCTGTAGAAATTCTGATTGGAGAGCGTCGTTCTTTAGCATGAGAAATTATTGTGATGTTGTACAGTTATCTTTTATACATAGGGGAATAATGTTGGATTGACTACAAAACGAAAATTAAATGCTTACATCGAGGCACAAAAAATTATTTGTTTAGGAATTGTGTAATGTATGTCGTCTTGAAGCTTTCTGTGTTTGTCTGTTATGTTATATGTTAAATTGCCATCAAATTTTTTATGTTGTCTGATGGTGAGAAGCTGAAGGGAAGAGGACTTTTGAGGAATGATCCTGAGGTAGCTAGCCAACCAGTCCGTGAAAAGGGAACATACAGAATTGGCGATTGGCCAATCGGAACTGCGGCTCCGATTAGTAAGGACACCTAATGGGCCACGGTGGTGTCACACACAAGGGTTGCAGACTGGAAAATTACTCACTTGGTTTTAAAATATTAGTTATAAGGGGGGACAAATGAATGGGCATTGTTATATATTAGTTATTGGGGTTTAGGAGGGATTACTGTTGGAAATTATACATTTTAGCTGCAAGTTACAGTCTGTAGGACAAACATGTTTATTTGGTCAACTTTACAGAGTAATGGGAATTGCGGTTTAGTTATGGGTTTAGGTACTGGGGAACTTGGGAAAATGGGTGTGGTTTTTGGGCAGGAACAGAAAATGTGTTCATTATAGAGTTTAGGCCAGTGGTCCTCAAACCCTTCCATGGAGGGCCTAGTGTATGCTGGTTTTTGGTCTTTCCCTTCAATTAGAGCATAATTAGGACCTAGAATGCCAGGTGTGGGGAGAGCCTAACCAATTAGTGAGCTACTCCATCAGGCTTTTACAAGGTAAAAGCAAAAACCTGCATACACTAGGCCCTCAGTGGAAGGGTTTGAGGACCACTGGTTTAGGCTGTTGAGACATGGTTTCCTCTGCTCCGGTGTCTGATTGCTTAGCGACAATCTTGAGAACAGTTCAGAACAGATTTAGTCCTGCCAAACACTATCTTTAAAGCAAAAAGAGTCTTTTAAAACAAAACTGCCTTGAGGGGCAAAATAGTAGTATAGCACTTATTTTAACAAACACGCACACACAGACTAACAGGGGAAAAACATACACAATGACCAACAGCTACCTAACACATAAACAGAAATTAAATATCAAACTAATTACAAAGTGAAATGGTGACTAATCAAAACAAACTGTTGGTCAACTGCAATCATGTGAAGGGGTCATGTGAAACAGAAAGCAGGAAACCGAAATCAAACGCATACATATATGTCAGATCCAATAATGGATACCGTGACAAATGGTATTCCTAAAGCATTTACAGAAAATATATATACTAAAATAATAGGTAGAACAATGATACCAGGCAAGTTGAAGGTCTGATTCCAACAAATGTTTGCATAGAGAAGAATTTCAGTTTATTAGGAGCACTGTGTAGAATTTCACTGGTGAGAAAAGTAGGCTTACATCCCTCTTTCAGATACAGTTTTTACAGCTTTATAAGCAGGTATTTGTTGATATTTGAAAAAATGTGAGCAAATAATGTAAGATAAAGGTTCCCTACACTGTCATGTAGTTATACACACAAAGGCACAGCTTAAAATGTATAATAATTAAAGACTGACCTGTTAATGCTGCATTGCAATTTCGAATTAAATGGAAAAGTAAGAAATGAAATAATATCATTATACTCACTATATTTAGCTATATTTATTTATTGTTTGTATAAATGCATAAGGGGACATTTATTTAGTCCTCAAGGGAATGCTTTAATTCGATAAAGAACGAACATTGGTGTAAGGGGTTCGTCAGCGGGGCTGGTCACATCGCTTAAGGATGGTATCACCGTGCATCCCACGCCACACAAACACAGCACCCAACACGGCTCTAAGACTACAACCATCAGCATCTCACTTCCCACTACACACGAATGCAGCACAGCTCATAGATCACAATCACCAGAATACTAACACCTGCTGCTCTTTATCTAGTATATATATTCCAGGTTATCCCTAGCCTCATTGCGAGGTATTGTTTATTTGAGATAACTACTGAGCGTTCATTCTATATAGTTGGCTTTCCTGTGTATTGACCTGTTTGTGTTTTTTCCGACTTTCGAGATCTGCCTGCC
>JACXGM010037031.1:0-11255 GCA_016801145.1 Umbra pygmaea
CTTTACATTGTAGCGGTGACCTGCATGTTGGGTAAACAAGGAGTACTTTTCATTATGTACCAGTACCTTTACATCGTGGCGGTGACCTGCATGTTGGGTAAACAAGGAGTACCTTTCATTATGTACCAGTACCTTTACATTGTGGCGGTGACCTGCATGTTGGGTAAACAAGGAGTACCTTTCATTATGTACCAGTACCTTTACATTGTGGCGGTGACCTGCATGTTGGGTAAACAAGGAGTACCTTTCATTATTTACCAGTACCTTTACATTGTGGCGGTGACCTGCATGTTGGGTAAACAAGGAGTACCTTTCATTATTTACCAGTACCTTTACATTGTGGCGGTGACCTGCATGTTGCGTAAACAAGGAGTACCTTTCCGTGGTCATGATGAAAGAGCTGTTAGCCACAATAGAGGCAATTTTCTAGAGTGCATGACATTGTTGCAGCAGTTTGATCCTTTCTTGCAGAACTACACAACTCCATCAAACACTACTTACCTCTCGCATACAAGTCAGAATGAAATGATAGAGTGCTGCTCACAAGAAGTGACAGCAGCTATTGTCAAAAATTAAAGAGTCTAAGATGTATGCAATAATGGCTGATGAAGCCAGAGATGGAAAGGTAGGGCAATTGGCAATCTGTGTTAGGTATGTTACCACAGATGGTACAGTTCAAGAAAGGTTCCTAGCTCTAACAGACCTGCGCCATTTTGATGCTATATCAGTAACAGCTGCAATAGAGGTTCTATTGCAAAAAAAGGGAATTGCTGATTTAAAATGTGTTGCACAGACCTATGACGGGGCAGCAGTGATGAGTGGAGAAGCTGGGGGTGTGCAAACACACTTCAGAAAGCAGCACCCTGAATTAATATATGTGCATTGTTATGCACATGAGTTAAATTTTGTTTTGTGCCACACATGCAAAGCCGTTAATGAGGCCAAAGCATTTTTTGACATCCTGGAAAGTCTGTATTCATTTTTTAATTGCTCTCTTGTTAAACACCTTAGGTTTGCAGAAACTCAAATAAAATTAGGATTGCAGCAATCTGAACAGGTGCAGTTGTCCAACACACGCTGGGCCTGCCAGCTTCGATCAGTGAATGCAGTGCACAACAATTTTCCTGCCATCATTGAGTGCCCCTCCAACATCGACACAGCTATGGCAGTTGGATTGAAGGCAAAACTCAATAAATTCTCCTCAGAATATTTACTGTTCGTTTTCCAGGCTCTCCTTTCTGTAACAGCAGGCTTGCACAAATATCTACAAAAGGAGACAACAGACATTGCCCAAGCATTGGCCTACAAAGATGCTGTGTGTGAGACCCTTAAAAAGAAACGCAGTGATGCCAGTGCTGAAGATTTGTATGCCCGGACAAAGGCCTTATGTGAGGCTAATCAGATTGTAGTCCAAGAGCCATCTTCTAGACAGAGGCGGAAGATGAAACAAATGGATGAATTTGTCATTGAATCTGCATGTGGGCAGGTCGAGAAATCTTTGGTTCTGATTCAGAACAACTCAAAATAAAATTATTTTTTCCTTGTCTAGATAGGATGGTAGCTGAGTTAGAGAATCGTTTCTGTGGTGTAAATGCCAACATCTTTAAAGGTATTAAGGCCTGCAGTCCAAACTCAGAGTACTTCCTGTCTGAGACACATTTGGCAGAACTTGCACTCCATTACCACATTGACTTGAAGTCAGAGGAAGTCATGGTAGCCAAAAACTTTGTGATGCGCAAGAAACAGGCTGTTGCGGGTCCTCAAGACATGCTCGCAGTTTACAACCTACTAGATTCTGATATGTTTCCATCACAAACGTAAATCTCATAATTTCTCCCAATTTACGTTCTCAGGAAATTTTTGAAAACCTGAATTACATTATATACCGACATATTAAGGTCCTTTTTACGTTTGAACTGCACGTTTCGTTATCTGAAAGCTATTATTCAGGTTGCCCTTACTATACCCGTCAGCAGTTGTAGCTGCAAAAGGTCTTTCAGTGCCCTACGTCGTCTTCACACCTGGCTCAGGAGAACTATGGGTCAAAGCAGAATCCACCACCTGGCTGTCATGTCTATTGAAAAGGATGTTCTTCAAAAATTGAACCAGGATAAAGTAATTTACAGATTTGCTACCCTAAAGGAGAGAAGACACAGTTTAAAGCTCCCATCGAAGAATTGAAATAAACTGCATGGCAACATAAAGAAAGGACAGGAGCACTGCACATTTTGTGTCTTGATGATCTCCCCTACAAAATTCCCCTCGTCAATAACATCTCCAATCAAAAGATTTAACTAAGTTACATCAAGTGTGTTAGATCAGCGAAAGACAAACAATATACAGAGCTGTGGGTCCCTCCAAGCAGAATAAAAAAAACACTCAGAAGCAGATAGGAAGAAAACATAGAGCCAGAGAAGGAGATAAACTGGAGATGCAGGAAACATTATATAAGAGAATCATGAGACAGTAGAAACAGATGACATAGTAAACAACAAACAAAAGACACAGGAAAAATTTGATAAAGGAAACAGGAAGAAGACACAAAAACACTGAGAAGAGAAACAGGAAACATGTGACAGAGGAAAGAGGAGACTTAGGAAACATGAGACACAGGAAGGAGCAGACACAAGAAACATGAGATTAGAAACAGAAAACATGAGATACAGGAAAGAGGACACTCAGGAAATGTGATACACAGGAAGGAGAAGACACAAAAAACATGAGATTAGAAACAGGAAACATGAGACAGGAAGGAGGAGACTCAGGAAACTTGATACACAGGAAGGAGAAGACACAAGAAACATGAGATGAGAAACAGGAAAGAGGAAACACGAGATGAGAAACAGGAAAGAGGAAACACATGAAACAGAGACACAGGAAACAAGAGACTCATGAAACAGGAGACACAGGAATTAGGAGACTCAAAACAGGAGACACAGGAAATAAGGAGAGGGCACAGATAGATAGAGACAGAGAGAGAGAGGGTGGAAGAGCAACTGTGAAGAGGGAGAGAAGACTGGAGTCAGATCAGAGAGTGAACAGGTAGTCCCTTTTTGCATGTGCCCCACTCCCTAACTCTAGACATTTGTAGGCCTACAATTAATTAGTGCTTACTGGAATATATCAACAAGCTAATATCGTTGCAGTGATGATACAATTTTACATGTATTATAGGAATGCTATCTTTACAACCATAGATGCTGCAGGTGGAAGCATATATTCTTCCATATTGTAAACCCTTTTACGAAAAAATTATCAATATATAGAGATATTGAGAACAGTTTAATCCCAGTCATAATTCTCCTTTACATTAAAATTTTTATTTTCTAGTGAGGTAAAATGGTTTGTTTGCTTGTGATTGTTAGTGCAACCTGAGGGAGGAAATGGCCACTGGTCAAGTAAGAGCATGATGGGAGAAACTACAGGTGGCAAGAGCAAGCACCAGGTGAGAGAGTCAGCAGGTAGTCAAGACCATATAAGTAGTCTAGGTGTTTCACAAACAGCAGCTGTATTGCCCATATTGATTGCAGTGCTCCCAAAATTATATTTGACTTTCCCACCCTCTTATTCATTCAGGATTTAAGTTGTCCATGGTGGTTATGTGCCTTAGGTTGTTTCAAAATATTTAGTTGTTCCCATAGACCTCTTTTTAAATCCATTTAGACCACTTTTTCATAGCAGTTAAAGAGTCAGAATTGTTCGTTTTCCAGTTTAAAAGCAGCGATCGTTGTGGTGTTTTTATTTAGGGGAAAGTAACAGTAATTGATGAATACATACTTTGCACATTCTTTTATTGGGGCTGAGCTCCCCTAACTGTCAATTTCTAAAATCGCCTTTGCCCTGGAAGCAGAAATATTAGCCCCAAGCGAATCATCAGCACAGCTAGCAGAAATAAGCGCACTACGGAGAGCTCTAGAAAAACATGCAGGAGAAGAAGTAACCATCTACACTGATTCTGCCTATGCACATGGCATAGCACACATTGATGGACCCCAATGGAAAAGGAGAGGATTCGTCACCAGTTCAAATGAACCCATCAAACACAAGGCAGACATGCAGTGAAGCGACCAGCCAAAGTAGCCATTGTAAAATGCAAAGGACACAGCAAAGAAGGAACCAGAATAAGAACTGGGAATGACGCAGCTGATCAAGCAGCAAAAGAAGCAGGTGGATACTTGTCAGGACAGATGATTACCAGAGCCATCCCAGTAGGGCCCCCTCTGACACTAGACGTTATCAGACAGCTACAGGACAATGCTGGCCCGTATGAAAAATCTGTGTGGGGACAAAGGGGGTGGATATGAATCAGAATGGAATCTGGATGTCAGCTGTCACTGAAATACTGTAGCAGCTGCTAAGCTCTGTAGAGCACTATTGAGAGAAGAGCACAACAAGACACAATGTGGGAGCAAGATGTTAGTGACCAAAGTAGGAGCAGGATGGTTGAATCCATACATGACTGACATGGCAAAAGAGACAGTACTTAGTAGTGAGATTTGTAATTAGTACAACAATTGTAATTCCCTAGCCAGCCTGATAGGAAGCTACCCCATTCCTGACGCATCGTTCAAAGACATTTGTATTGACTTTACTGACATGGGGATTGACCAAAGAGTGGGAGGGAAAACGTATTTACTTTTAATGGTAGATAGATTTTCCAAGTGGGTTGAGGTATTTCCCACCGCAAAAGAGGACGCAAAGACTGTAGTCAAGTGGTTCAAGTGAGAGCTTATACCTAGGTATGGAGTTCCTGCTTTGATCAGATCAGACAATGGCACTCATTTCAGAAACGAACACTTAGAAGAAGTTGAACTTGCATTAGGCATTCAACACAAATTTGTCTCTATCTACCATCCCCAATCACAGGGGTTGGTGGAAATGGCCAACCAGACACTGAAAAGAAAAATGGCAAAAATAATGACAGGCACCAAACTGGCCTGGCCTGAAGCATTACCTCTAGCTTTAATCGCAATGAGGAACTCACCATGCTCAGACACACATCTCTCACCACATGAGCTACTTACAGGAAGACACATGCCAGGTCCACCCATAGACAACCCACACCTACCTGGGTTACATATAGCCAAAGTCAGGTATGATGATTACTCTCTGGTGGCCAGTCTTTCTGAACAGGTGGTGAGCATCAGGACGCCAAAGAAGCCTTCTGTTCCCCAACCTCAAGTTAAAGTTGAAGACTGGGTGAGAGTGAAGGTCTACTCTCTGAAGTGGACAGAGCCCAAGTGGAAGGGACCATTCCAAGTGAAAGAATTATCCACATACTCACTGAAAATACAAACAGACAAAAAGGTCACTTGGTTTCACAGAACCCATTGTAGCACAGCAGAACCACCTGACGCAGGTGGCACGCAGGTGGCACGTATATTAGACCAAACAGTCACTGATCTACACCAAATCATTATATGTTTAACATTGTTTTTCATAATGAGCTGTGGTATATGTTTCTTACCCTGTTTCACGTATATTAGACCAAACAGTCACTGATCTACACCAAATCATTATATGTTTAACATTGTTTTTCATAATGAGCTGTGGTATATGTTTCTTACCCTGTTTCACGTATATTAGACCAAACAGTTACTGATCTACACCAAATCATCATATGTTTAACATTGTTTATCATAATGAGCTGTGGTATATGTATCTTACCCTGTTTCACGTACATTAGACCAAACAGTTACTGATCTACACCAAATCATTATATGTTTAACATTGTTTTTCATAGTGAGCTGTGGTATATGTATCTTACCCTGTTTCAAGAAGTCTCTAACAGCTGCTGGCAGGGAAGCTGGCGTCGTGATGCCATGAGGGAGACGACATATTTGAAGTCAGAGAAATTGATGAGTGGCACCTTTCAGGTGTCAAAAGTGGGATTTCGAAACCAAGGGTTTTAGTTTCCTGAGTGACTGGTAGTCAACTCAGCACAGATACAGCCTGCCGGCAGATGTGGAGCACTGAAGGGGACAGGGCTTAAGTAAGTCACACCCATGAGGTGTGAAAAGGGGGACTGTAAGGGTTTATTTAATCACACTATGACACGTTCGCTATATGGATTGTGATTAAACATATGATAAATTAGACTATTACTTAGAACACATAGACTACTACTTAGAACTGCATGAGGTCATAGAGAAGTACTTGTGTGCTATGGGTGGGGGAGAGTTAATGGAAAGTTACGGAATGTGTAGAGCTATGAAAGGGGGGTCAAGCTGGAGCCAGGCACAGGCTGGTACAATTGCTATTCTTCCTAACTGCACCCAAGCAACAAGAAGAAGACAGTCATGCATGTGCTAAAATAGCAGGACTGCTCTGGGGCGCCCCCAAAAGGAAGTGCAAGTCTAAACCACGCCCTGGCTCGACTATATGATGAAGACCTATGTGGAGTCAGACCAGACTTCCCTGATAACCCTGTGATGTCCCTGAGTCGCATGTACATGAAGATTGCATTTATTACGCATTAAACCTATGCTGAGAAGTTAACCATTCGTCAGCGGGTTTCACTCTTTACCAATCAACAAACACACATGGTTCTGGTCAGAACCACTTACACAGTGAAAGATAATAAAAATGAATGAAGAATCACACATCTTGCACATCTGTGAAGGCACCATTAAGGCAGAAAGATATGTACACATTTTAGAGCAACATATGCTGCCATCCAGATGTATTATTTTCCAGGGACGTCCTTGTATTCCAACAGGATTATGCCAAACCACATTCTGCCCAGATTACAAGCACGTGGTTGCGTATGCATCAGGCGCGTCACGAGACTTCAAACACTCCCGGGGCTCAGAAAGATGACCTGGTATTGAGGGGACTGGGTGTGTGTAATTACATTAGCGATAATTATGTGGGCTAGCTAATACATTATTTGTTATAACAGAGCAAAACCGAGGTCAAACCCAGGAGATCAGGGGCCTCCTTTATAAACGTGGTGTACGCACAAAAGTAGACATACGCCTCTCCCTATGCAAGAATTGGGTTTCATAAAAAGCAAACTTGATGGGACAATGTGCGGTGCTTTACAGACGTTCTGACCCAGGCGTACACGTCTGTAAATTAAATTGCGGAAGTATTTTGGTGAACGTGATCATCCCATTCATGATCTGACTATAGGCTTCCTTGTTGGATGAGCAGTGCGAAAAGAATTGGCAACTGTGCGACATGGTTGGATGAACCATCGCCATTCCACATCCGTCTAAGGAGTTGCTGAGCTGCAGATGAGCTGCAGAAGGTAAGTTTAGTGGGAATTGGGAGGGGATGAAAATGGTGAAAGTCATAATCTTCAATTATATCAGACTAATAAAATTACTATTCCTAAAAATACCAAACATTATACATTGCTTGAAACTGCTTCTCACAGAAATTAGATTTTTTGGTATTGATAAAATTGACATCTGGTCTGTAGACTAAATACCTACTTTAAAGATGCAGTAGGTAGTATATTTTCATAAAAACGTTTTGTCTATATAAAGATGCTGTCTAAGTTAAATGAGGCCCTGTGAGTGAATGTCAGCACCATAGACACCTCCTACTGGCCAGTTATGGTTCTTTGAAAACTGTAACTCACCCCGATCCATTTCAGCCAATCCTGTAAGAGCCTATCTTCAGCCAATCGCCTTTGGAGAGGCGGGCCTTGGCTCAATTCGTGAACGTGTGTTAGTTACCGGAGTTCTGTAACTTTAGGTCTTGGAGCGAGCCCCATGAAATAGAATGGATACAGATGGAAACATTCCTTTACACAGAAGCTGAAATCATGGAAGCTAGAGTAGAATCTGCAAAGGTAAATTGATTTATTCACATTATATTAGGAATTGTTTTTCTTATCTGATTGGGTAGCTAACTGTTGTAAGGTAGCCTAGTTACCCAAGGAGAAATATATGAGAGATAATGTGGCCATGTAGTTAGCTATTTATTTGTACATGAAAAACGATTTATCCAGTTGTAATACAATTAGTTTTCTTATTTGATTGAGTAGGCCCCAAGATGGCTGCCAATCCGAGTCATAGCACTTCTCCTAGCTTCCAGGCTAGCATTCCCCAAGCACAGCCCGGTGCTGTATTTCCACCAGCCGTCCCTGACATATGGTCAATCGTGAAGAACGATCCAGGGGTGGATCAGGACTATAGGGATCGGCTGAAGCAAGGTAGCCAGGCAGCAAGTGACTACCCTGAACTGTGTCGCCAGTTCTTTGCTTGGAGAACGGGTTTTGGATTAATCAACCTGGATGCAGGCAAGTTCTTGTTGAAACGGGTGCTGGTCTGTTCACCCCACTTGTTGACACTCCTTAAAGCTCCCGCTCCACGGCCACAAGAGGTTGCTGCTCCCCTGTCTTGGCCACAAGAGGCCGCTGCTCCCCTGTCTCGGCCACAAGTAGTGATGCCGCCGCTCACCCCGGACCTAGCCTCTAAAACCACCTTCAGCAAGGAAAGACAAATGTCGGTAGTTTGCAAAACTTCTGGGTGAACAAAATAGTGGTATTTCTGAGTTCTGACGTACTAACGTTAAGAAATATAACTTAAAAGAAATACGATGTAGCCTATTTATATTTTGTTCAATAGATTACATTGATAGCACAGCTAATTGTGTACCGATTATAATAAAACAATAAAATACCTTAAAAAACAGAATAATATGATTAGGTAATTCTCCTTGTTTTGGAGAAAGTCACTTCAAACAGAAATTCTCATCTTACACAAAACTTATGCAATGCTTAGGGCAAATTCGAACACAAATGTCTATTGCGTGTTTCTCTCACTTAATTAGGGAAGGAGACGTAAACCATTGACATCTAATACATATTACATATTCTTGACCTGCAATGTAAATGATGTTCTTCTGGATATGTAGGAATATTTCCTTTTCTATATTTGAATTGGCTGATCAACATCTAAGAAATAGCATAATTTAGCTTGATAAATGTGACATTTGGCATAGTTCTTAAAAGTACTCCTATCGGTACTCGTATCAGCAAGTACCCAAAATGATATACTCTGTACATATACTCGTTCCATAAAAAGTGGTATCGGCCCATCCCTAGCATTAAAGGTTCTTAACGGGGCTTAGTGCATGTACTGTATTTGTATTCATGCAGGGGGAGATAAACAGACACACTTCATCCTGGCGCCAGGCCTGTTAATACTTGTTAATTATTACTGCTTGTTTTAGATCACTACTGGTGTGAAGCATGTGCAGATCGTATATATAAGGTATGTGGTTCAGATTCATGGGTCTTAGTGGGCTGTGCCTTTGAGTGTGCATGGTAAACCTGGTTGTGCGTTTAATAATGCGTAGTGTTACATTCTTATGGTTTCAGTTGTGTCTGTTCAATTAGTGTATTGTAAGTCTCATAGGTGTCGAGCCTCGTGTTAAATAACCTTTATCGAGTGGAATAAACTTATCTTCACTATGAATATGGGGTGCATTATATGCCGAATGACAATAACCTATAGCCCTAGAATGTCATTGTGAGGTTATGATAATGCGTTTTCATTTTGGAAAGATAGTGAAGGCCTAGGTGTAAAATGCACGGCCCGCCACTGGTAACACATGCACAATGTGTGTAGTGTTTTGCACCATGTGTTACAGAATTGTTTACGGTGCCATGAAGACATTGTGTTCATTCATTTGGTGCCCGAGTGTACCAAATGCATGCAAACGTTACGGTTTGACGCTTTGGGCTGAGCATTCACTTTTAGTGTTTTAGCAAGTGGGAAAAACTCTAACTAACAATATACATGTTACTGGTAGCATGTTTTTTATTACTGACAGTTCTGTATGAGACTAACTTAAACGTCAGTTTACTGAGCTTTTTTTTGTAAGCAGCTACATTAGGACTGTAGCTAGGAAACTGGAGCTGTTTCCAAATGTCAAAGAAGGATCCTTCGAAGTCGGAATTTCAAGGATGCTACGTCATCAAAGTCTGTCGAAGTATGGTTCCAATGTCAAGGATCCTCAGAATTTCAACCAAGGACTGAGTCCTTTGTTCAGAGAATTTCCCGTAGACGGTCAAGGATGCATATGTGTATCCTTCACGCTCTCAAATCACCCACAATCCTATGCCCATGGCTTTCCCGGCTCATTTAAAAAATAAAAAATGGAGGACGTTGGTGGAGACGGAGCAATATGCTTTCAAATGTAAGTATCTTTAGTGTTTAACGTTATCGTACATTTGTTAAAACGGTAGTACATATAAGTAAAGATTAATGCCAGTACAAATTGCAATTGATAATTAGCTAGATACCTTTTGAGCTAACAGTAGGCTAACTGAACCGGACCTTTTCACTGACGTAATGACGCAATGACATGCACTTGCTAGCCTGTTCCATTACGGTCCATTTACGTGTTCTCTGAATGCTAAGGACTCTCGCCTAGCCTCTGAAGGACCTGACTTGGAAGGATCCGTCCTTCCAAGGAAGGATCCTTGACATTGAGAAACTGCTTGTATCCAACATTTTGCCGTCACTCGTGTCCAAATAGTGTCGTTGTGCTAATTTGGTTTACCTACAACAAACATCTTGACAGCTAACATAAATAAAATACGACCTTATAAACAACTTCACCAAAAGCTCTTACCTGAAATCAATAGATGCTAACTAGGACAAAGAAATAGCAGCTTCGGACATTCTCCCGAATTATAGCTAGCCCGACGACTACCCTGCCCCCGAAATTCCCATTCGTCACTTATAGTCAGCTGATATTTTGCACAAATTTTACGCCGAAGTAGATTCGCAAACCTGTAGAAACAGTTCTCTTAATACATCTATGGTAGAAACAGATTTGTAACTGTAGACAGTGATTTGTATTCGTGGACAGCGATTTGCATCCGTAGACAGTGATTTGTATCCGTATACACTGAATTGTGGGTGTAAATCTTACTTTGTATATGTGTAAATATTTTTTGAATACTTGCAACAAAAAAGTTTGTACAGATACAAATTGTTAATTCTTGCAAGTCTTTAATCACGCATTCACAGATTTTTACATACAACTACGAAATGCAAAACCGTTGTGTGGATTGTGATTTACAGATGTGCAAATCGTATTATTTACCCAAAAGACATTTGGCTGCAATTTGATCCCATAGTTTTTTACTAATATAATGTGTGTAATTGCACCCCTAATGTAACTTGTATAATTGCATCTCTCTCTCTCTCTCTCTCTCTCTCTCTCTCTCTCTCTCTCTCTCTCTCTCTCTCTCTCTCTCTCTCTCTCTCTCTCTCTCTCTCTCTCTCTCT